>ATSW01004362.1:0-10361 GCA_000444245.1 Botryllus schlosseri
GATCACATTATATTTAAGGCTGGCTACTGACATGAGGATATCCAGCACAAAGAATATGATGAATGTCTGCTTTTCGTAAGCGGTTGATTTAGTATCGTCATTATATCTACCCAGGACTAAATAACAGTAAAATCATGAATTTTCACACAATTACAAGTAGAAGTAGCAATTCCTCATACATGAAAAAAACATTTCAAGATGAAGCGTTGAAGGTAAGGTAGAAATGTACTATGTTGAATAATTGTAAAAAGTTGACTCAGTCGTGTTGTGGCGTACTTTCAGTAGCAAGTCCCTGTGTGACAATATGGCAGCTTTCGGAATTTCAAAATGACTCCTCCGACAACTCAAAACTATTGATGACAATACAAATAGATCAATTTCCGGAAAAATATTAGGTTATATTGTGACAGTGGCTATTGCGATCGGTTACTGAGATGATTTCACTCGCAAATGTGATTTCCACTTCACAAAAACCTTACACAAAACAGTCATTAGTTTTGTGTAAAAAAACTAGTGAGTAGATTTGGAAGCGGGCAAAACGTACTTGACTACTGCAAAAAGGCAAAAGTACTTTTCTTTTGTGACCAGTGACCATCTTTGTGTGTGATAGCCCCTATCAGTACGATAGCCTGAGGAAATTCGTGGTTTATAGATTTATTTGATACGATTATCTTACGGTGCTGCTCTCTGACCGATCCCATGTGCAAGTTCCTCATTCTAGCCCAGCATCACAAGCAATCAGTATTGAGCAGGGTTGTAACCAAGTCACAAGGTTCCGAGTCACAAGTCAATCTTACTTTTGTAGTTTTGACTCGAGTCAAGTCGAGTCATTTTCAATCCAACACCGAGTTAAGTCCGGGTCCAAGTCAGTATGTAGAGGATTGTTATTTGAGTCCGAGTCCGTGTCATTGTGTTCACTGTTCAGTTTTGAGTTCAATCCGGTTCAACCAACTCTTTGCGACTCTGCTCGAGTGATATAGGATGACTCACACTCATAACATAGTAATTTTCCTCAGTCTTAAAAAAATTTTGCCATATTTTTCAAGCACCAGGACTGGTGGACGAAATAACAATCATGTAGTAACTTTACTATTCTTCGAAGTTACAATGAAATATCCGTCTTGGCCGTCATAGACTCGAGTCATTTGGCTTGATCGATTCATGGACAATGACTTGAGTACAAGTCGAGTAGATACACAAATTGACTAGAGTCAAGTCGAGTCATTCTACGCATTTCAAAAAAAAAATGACTCGAACCGAGTCACAAAAAAATCGTGAGTCGAGTCATTACTGCCGTGCAAATGAGACAATTCTAATTTTCCGAGTACAAATGTCACTAACAATATACGGGGAACCTAGATTAGAAGTGGCTCGACAAACTTCAAAGTTACAAAACACAAATAAAACAACCTTCAATTATAATGTGGATTATTTAACTCCCGTGACGCTACGCAATCCCCTGCCCACACAAAGCTGACTTGATATGGCACAAATGTTGGGTAACGGTAACATGCCATTGACCCATGTGATATACGTTCAGACAGGAATTAATTCAAAACCTGATGATGTCAAATATTAGGAATATATGTCATCGCGATGCCCCAAAGCCTAAATTGTGAGAGCTATGACTATAGTTATAGCCTTGGACGCAGTATATTTTACAATCAAGTTACGTGATTTGGTCAATATAATAAAATGGATGTATAGTGAATACCGATGATATGGAAAAGATACCGTCAGTTATAGAGTGCGCGAATAGACTTTTAATACGCGTTTAAACAACGACAAACGTGTATTTACCGGACATCCTTAACTAAGAAACAAAAATTTTCTTATCCAACGCCCCAACTCACTTAAAATGAATTGACGTTTTAATACGGCGAGATGAACCAGCATGTACTGTGAAGTATATGGCCTCCAGCTCAGAATTGACAATATAAAACATATGAAGCTCACATTGTAGCTATACAGACGACAATATATGCTACACCTATAGCTTGCAAGAAACAAAATAGTACGCAACCTCCACCTGAAGTGGCAATCGGACACACAGAGCCAAACCCATACTTGTTATGCTAACTGTGCAATATCACTTCTTATTCAAGTGCAGACGTTTTCAAATTACTTCCAATTGTCCACCGAAAGATTTTGATGCCATAATATTTATTGTTTGTAGTCCAGCAAGTATACAGATTGTATATAAGTGGCGAGCTACATACGGCCCGCGGGCGGGATCCGGCCCGTGATGGGATTTTGAGCAACCGCAACTAGTTTCTATCCGGAAAGTGAAGCTCCAATACGAAAATCTTGTCAAATGTTATGCGTCACAGAATGAATTCAAGTTTGCCAACCCGGGAAAGATGATCATGAAACTTCTTGTTCTGTTCGGTCTACATATACATTTGCGAGCAAACATTTACCATATTATTCCAGGCGGCATTGATGCGTCACAATGTAATACTCCCTTACTACGCAAAGTTTGAGGCTGATTTTGAGAGGTTCCAGGTCTACGAGCACAAGAAAATTTACATTATCGTAATCAGCACCAACCGTGGTAGCTTTTGATTGATAACAATTTTGTCAAACTTCGCGCTCGGTAAGCCAGTCTAAATTTTGGCATAAATTGCCTCTGGTCAAATGGAAAGAATGATGTAACCGAGGGGTGGGCAAACTACGGCCCGTGGGCCGTTTTGTGCGGCCCGCGAAAGGCTCAAGAATCGTATTTGAAATATTGAAAAAATGCGCAGTAAAAATCAAATTTATGCATAAACCCATTATCCTTTGTCTCATTATATTTCACCATGATAATTAAAAGTTATATGTTTTATTTCATTCCTGGTGCGATAGCCCGACCTCAAGGCCCTAGCATTTTAAAAGGTTTCAATTGCTAAACATTATACAGAAAGTCAAAATAGGAATGACTTCCCGATCACGAGTGTAATTTTACATTGGCACTCCAGCAAGTTTAATACTTTTAGTGCTGTACTCAAAAAACCAATTAGCGCGTGTGGTAGATAGATTCGTTCTCTGTACGTACAGAAGTATTTATATTTATAAAATCTATATATACCATATTTGAAACTAACATGGTTATGACGCTGTCAGCATTGTGTGTACTGGAGTTGAACCAAAAGTAGTATCAGCAAATGTATAAACACATCACTGCTCACAGATTCAAATCTCCTTCCTGTTCTAAGAATCGGGACAACCTACTTTCATCCCTACTTTTGCAAATTAGTTATATTGAGGTTAACCAGCAACTTATGAAATCTCGCCAATGTTTCTGACGCGTGTACCATATCCTCAAATCAATGGTTGGTTTATTTTAAATAAAAATATATATAACTTCCAGATCCTCACTATATAATCGAATACCAATATTGGGTTGTGGTTTATAATCCCAATTTTCGAAGTACAGAACTTCAATATTGCAGCAAACAATACGTTCATTCTGTTAAATTTATTCCACTGGAAGCTTTTCGACTGGCTCTCTTCAGCAGTGAACGCCAGTAAATGAGGTCAACCAAGTTCGAAATAAAGAAATAATTTTGTCAACGNTTGCAACAAAGAATTCGTCTACACGTCCCATGTCAAATTAGGAATTCGCAGGGTGATGACATGTCTGCTTCATCATCACAGTCCCTAGTTACCATGCGTGATTATGACCAAGTAACAGCATGTAATTCTGCCATCGGACAGCACCTATTGAAATACACAGAGTGTGCAAAACATTACAATATCAATCAGTTTTCAATAGTTGCTCGTGGTCGTTCTTTTTTTCATTTAAAGGTCCTTGAATCAACCATTATAAAGCTGCAGAAGCCGGTTCTCTGCCGCCAGAAGGAACATCTCTACACGCTGGGAATCTTCCATTAGTGTTGTTTTGTCATTCGGCTGTTTTACAGCTGATTTTGTGTGTGCTGTACCGTAACCGTGCGCTGTTTACTGCCGTTTGCGACTTGTGTACTTGTGATTATTACGTCACAACGATAAAATTCTTCCTATATTTCGAACTTGGTTAACCTCATTTATTGGTGTTCACTGCTGAAGAGAGCCAGTCAAAAAGCTTCCAGTGGAATAAATTTAGCAATATGAAGGTATTGTTTGCTGCAATCCCAATTTTATATAGTGCGGCAGGCGAATGGATTTAGATGTGGAATGCTCGGTCCACGAGTGTTTTTCCTTACGAACTGGTTACTGATGAGGACGATCCGCTTATATATTAACTCCATCTTTCTTCGGGCACTATATGACAGTGGTTCTCAAACTGGAGGGCGTGGAAGCATCTGAAAGGAGAAGCGAAGCCGCAGTAAACTGATTTTTTTTCGGTTCATGGTTTTGGCTGTATCTATTGTTCATATTTCACATTTGACAATTCTCTCGTCTACAGCCATTACCTTCAATGCCATCAAACTGTTTGTTGGGATTGCTAGCATTCGGACTTATCTCTGGGATATTTTGTGATATTACGATAAAAGGGGCGCGCGATTTTCCACTATCATACAGGGTTGAGTGTCTAATAAAGTTTTAGAACCCCTGCTATATGATCAAATACCAATATTGCATTTGGGCTAATAATCTCAATTGAATATAGTGCTACCCGCGAATGTATTTAAATGTTGAATGCGGCCCGCGAGCCCAAAAGTTTGCCCACCCCTGATGTAACCCAATCGTACTGAGCCGTGAGATGTGCTTGTGTCCACACCATTGTAGGACACTATGAAAATAAGTTACTGTTTGGTTACTTTACTACTATAGTTTACGATAGTATGACAGTTTACGATGTAAGTGGTATGCTTTGATCACTTCGTCTGCTACAAATTTTTTATGTAGCAATGGAGACCCAGTATAACGTACAATCATTGAATGACTGGTTACCGTGACAAGTCACGCCTGCATATTGAGAATAATCCGAACATATACAAGATACAGTGATTCAGTCGAAACATAGGGGAGATGTGGTACCGATGGATCAAAAATTGGAAAATGATCGCTGGCCCCGAAATGTTCAGCCGAAAACAGCAGATCTTTTGCTGGCTCAGCACTTTGATACAAGCTCTACCTATCGCGCACATATACATGAATATCCGTCTTTTCAAAAAATATTTATGGACGTTCAAAATTTGCTGCTCGAACGTGTCATCGGTCCCCACCCGGTGGGTCCAATGACACACGACCCGGGGACCTATGACACATATACCCTAAAAAACTCAAATGTGGCTACTTTTCTTGCTCAGTATTATAATCTAAGCTGCAGCAAGCACAAGAAGAATGTTTGGTCGCAACTGTGAAAAACTAGAATAAATATTAACTCAAATGTTGTCATAAAATCACGTTACGATTTAGGCTCGAACTTATAAATTTGTGGGTACATACATATTGCCCGAAAATCGACAGTGTGACATCCAAATATCTCGTTATAGCGATAAAAACATCATATGCAATTATTATATAAAGATTTTCTGTACGTAGGCATGTTTCATTTGTTTCATGATTAGTATGCTTGATTATTTTGCATGATTTGGCTATTGTATCATCGGTCCCCACCCTACGAATTTCATACATGACTCGAAAAAAAGTCCACTCAAGGAAAGTACTGAAAAAAATAATAGGTGCCATTATATAGCCTGATAAAAGCCCTACACTTCACAATAAAAATTATTGCTGGTTTGTTCGTGTTGAAGGTTACAAAGAAAAATGTATATGTCGATCTAAATTTAGTTTAGACCCCCCAAAACAAAAATCATCTGCGAGAGACCCCATAGCTCGCCCACGTCGAATTTTTTTGTATGTGAGGAAAGATTTTGCCAGCATGCAACTGTAGACAAGTTCACGGAGTGTAATCATGGAATTATCATAGAGAATTTTCAAAGTATTTTCGGTCCCAGTGATCCATCGGTACCACATCTCCCCTACTGCTGGATGACTCGAAATTGACTCGTAAACTGTGATCCGAGTCAATTGTCAATCCACATTTCCGGAGCACTGAGTCACGTCAAGCCAAGTCCTTTTTTATAGTGACTCCGGCCAAGTCAAGTGATGCGAAATAGTTGACTTTAGTGCAGGGTTGTATTGACTCGAGTCATGACTCGACTCTCGAGTCCGACTCCAGTCGCAATTTTCTGATGACTCGACTTGACTCGAGTTATTTTCTCAAAATACGGAACTGACTCGAATTGACCAGAGTCAATCAGTGTATTGACTCGACTTGTACTAGAGTCATTGCGCATGACTTGGACCAAGTCTCATAAGGCCAAGACCGACATTTTACTGTAATTTCGAAGAATAGTAAAGTTATGACACGGTTGGTATTTCGTCAATTGGTACTGGAACCTGAAGATGCGACCAGACATTGTGAAAAGTGAGGGAAAATAGTATACATTAAATACGAACTATTCGATGTCACCAAACAGAGTTATAAAAAGTGGTTTTAACGAGACTTTAAGTCAAAACTGAGTAGTCAATGCAATGACTTAGACTCGGGTCACATTACCATGATTCGGACTTGGCCCTCTGCTCGCTGACTTGGACTCGGACTTGACTTTGTGGTGAATTAAAAATGACTAGAATTGACTCGGGTCAGAACTATAAAAGTGAGATTAACTTGTGACTCGGAATCTTGTGACTTGGTTACAACCCTGCTCTAGTGTGACTGGGGTCATCCCCGCACTGTTCTGGAAACGCCACACTCTCGTAACAGCTCGCAATGACATACACACAATATTTCCAGGAAATGTGATTTATTAATAATAGCATCTGCAGCCTAACCGCAACATTAACGGCATGTTGGTTTGGTGAAGCACACTTCAACCGCATTGTCCATCAACGATGGCGTTAGCGATGACTTTGAGACCTTCCACTGTTTCTTCTGCAGTTGGCCGGATTTGACTGAAATACATTGTACATGGACTGTGAGTCACACAACAGTCATTTTTGGCCTATTTCTACCAGAGGGTGTCAATAACAAAGTTTATCTACTTTTTACAGAGTACTCGAGTAGGTTTCGCTGATACTGGTAATACTTGCATTTGGTTTTACGGCTAGTACCACCTAACTTGAACAGTCTTAGGCAAAACTGTACACTTTCTAGACTTCGAATTTTCTGTAGTAGAAAGTAAGTTTTGGTTTTTTCTCATCACTTTTATATGTGAAATTACTATTTAGATTGTGTATCCTCGTAACTGAATAAACTGAAATTCCATCTACAATATTTGCAATGACATTATTCACTTTGTTGCAGTCACGAAGATGCATCTTGCTTGGAAGGTCGCAACCTCCGATTAACCGCTACAGGTATGCAAACCCCAGACCAAATCTTCTTCCGAAATTATTTGCTTGAGTATTTTAGACCCTCGTTCTCTTCTCTCATTTGAAGCAGTTTCCTCTGTCCTAGAATCGCTACTTCTACTTGTAACTGAGTAGTTCTACTTCTACTTGAGTACCAACGTTGACTAGTTTCACTAACTCTGGTTACCAGTGACCTCAAAAGCCATATTCATTACCGGTCGGGAAGAGTGAATCCGTAAAGCCCTGTGTCTCTCAGCTCAGCGGCGAAGGAGCATTTCACGTTTTGATGGTCGTAAAAGTAATCGGCTGAGCTTCCGCTAGCAACGTCTGTCAAAGTAAAGGTTTTATATGTTTTGCGTGTTTGCAATTTCAAAGCTAAATTGCCGTAGGCCTATTTTGGACAAGTTTTCGGATAATTTACCATCCGTTTAAATCAGCAATTCACAAAGTAGGCGCCAGCGCCCCCTGGTGGCGATACCGAAGTCGAAAAGAGAACTAGCCACAAACCGAACGATAGGGGGACTGTGAGCAAAAGAGGCGTGGGAAATCGATTGATTAACATCGATATTTGTGCGCTGAGACGGGGTAATATTAATATGCGGTGACGTCGCCTGCTGTTGTACAAGGCAAATGCAATGAAATCGAAACCAACATCTCCATACGTGTTCAATAGGATGTAATATTGAGTCTCATTATCAATCAATCATGTCGAACAGATATCTTAGCCAGCGAGGCTCACTGTAGTATCGGTCGCAAGGCTCCTCCAGAACTATGATTACCAAATAACGCGTATCATGCTGATACGAATTATATCAAACTGAAAAGGCCATATCCGCCATTTGTGAGTAATAAACAAAGCAGCTTTTTGTTTATGTTAGGTGTCCATCGAACACGAAATATCTTCTCAAGTCGAGCCTGGACCTGGCCCGAAACCTACCGAAGCTACTAGATTTATCATCTGATCAGCTGAAGCTGGTCCGCGCGCCATTTTGTCCGCTGTATATTCCGTTTCCGATGCGCGCTACATTGCCACAATGCATCGACGTCAGATCAAACAGTATGAAATGAAATTGCACCAGCGTCATTATTTTCGAATTTTGCTATTATGACGTCTAGATAATGCGTACGTCAACGTGAAGGCAGTAGGATTTACCAGAACCGTTCTGGATCTGACTCCATATTTGTGCTTGTACTCTGGTTGTAGCTAATATCGGGGCGAAATATATACTTCTTCGTGTTCGTCTTACTATTGTGCTTCTCGATTTATACGAGCGTGAACGTGACCCCTCGCTACACTACATTTGTAAGATTTAAAGATAAAAGACCTTGAGCGCATGCACACTTTTGTAATTTGCACATGATACAGACGTCCGAGACTATCGTATGACTGGACTAGTTGATCTGGAGTACAGTCTCGTCCCAGCTTGGGCGCTTAAGCCTATCATTTATTGAAACCAAAATATCGGGTCAATTTTAGAAAGTATTCACATGGGAGATTCGGTGCTTGAGGCAGGAAAAAGTGTAACTTACATATGACGCCGGAAATGGAGCCTGCTTGGTACACTTTTCCGTGAACTGACCTAATTGCAGCGACGCTGTTCTTGGCAATTTGGTCCTGCAACACAAACGGCCTCAAAGTTAGAATTTCATCTGCCTTCGGTTCATTTCGATTTACCAGTGAGGCAGCGTCAGCACAAGCGCTATAAGTGTAGCCGTATGGGTACATCCACATTTGACTGTAGGCGTGGATATCAATGTATGCCTTTACGTTGCCAAGACTTTGGACAAGGTCCCTTTGTGCCTGGGTCTCAGCCTGCGGATAGAAGGATTGGTTTCATTTTTTTAATTTCAAACATATAGCGCGGTAGGTAGTGGAACATTCAACAAAATCCATCCCTATATCAGAACATACAAAATATCTGTTATCAATCACAGTGAAAATTACCTCAGAAAACGCACTTGGTCCGTAATAAGAATCGGAGCAAGCTTTGTTGCTAGCTCCCTCACCTGAAAGTAAAATTCATTCGATACATGGTACGTAACTTTTTTACTTGCTTTACATTTATCATCGATTGCGTTGTTGGAAAAATATTACGTTTCAATACAATTCAATACGGAAGTAAATGTGACAGGGACATGCAACCCGCTTATTACAGGCGTAGCCTAACTCACATATAACCGCATGGGCTGGGTTAGGCTGGGCGAATGCAGTTTGCAATCCGATGCGAAAAAACAGTATTATTCAAGAAATAGGTGATGCATTTGCACAACAGTGTTATCTAACCCTACTCCGGTGATTCCTATCCGGGGATGGACTTCTACGTTAGTTTTATTCTTGTATATTCTGGGCAGGAAATATGGAATCTCATTTTTATTTGTTCAATATATCGCATTGCTCAAAACTACAATTATGTACGTTTTCAATACTCCATTCAACACTGCTGACTACTAGGTACTCGGGTCTGATGGCCTGATCATAGTTGAGATTTCAACATTGCTGCAATACCTTTATAAGATAGCGCTCATGCATATTAGTTATGACAAATTGCTGTGATCCATATCGACGTTGATATATATTAGCATGACCATAGTATATAGTACATTAGGATTTATTTATATTTGCATTTTACAATATTTTGCGAACGTAATTGCTATAGATCGCATATTAGAACCCGAAAAAGGTATTTAGAGATAGTCAGAGTCGCATTTATACGATTATTTTTTGTAATTTATGTTTTGATGAGGCAGAGTGGATTATCTGGGGTCTTCTTCCCTTATATATTCCACTCACCAATACTAATTGTGTTCTTATTGAGAGATTTCTATGATATGAACATTCTATGCTGCACATATTTAATTATTGTAGTGTGTGCAAATATGATAATAAAGGCCAAAAGGTTATTACTACTGGCAGAATGCTTTATATATTCTAATATGCGAGTACCAACGTCAACCCGATTCCAAATCATATAATTTTAAGGAGGAATTAGATTTTTGCACACACTGCAGGTGGTCACATGAAAAAAATTGGGAGCCACTGCCCCACGCTATATATAGCCCGAATAAGCTGAGAC
>ATSW01004363.1:0-14951 GCA_000444245.1 Botryllus schlosseri
CTGCTTTTAGCCGGCTCAGCAGTTCGCTTCTCGGCGTATTCAATCGTGAGTCACGTGTTGAGAATCCATCCGTTGGTTAGTAAGCTAATAATTGTATACAATGGCAGCCGAGGCCAGCATAGCGGTAAAAATAAATAAAACTTCGCCCGCAAGGGCGCAGTCAAGGGCTTCCGCAAATGGATCCATCAAATTCCTTGTCGACATTTAAAGAGAATGCATTATAAGTCAATTATTTTATGTTGTGCTTGTCAGGTCTCAATAGCAATTTAATGTAATTGAAATTGTAATTGAGCAAAATTTTTGTCAAATTACAATTACAATTACAATTACACAAAATAAAAATGCTTCAATTACAATTACATTACAATTACATTGAAAAATGTAATTAATTACATTCAATTACAATTACAAATTACAATTGATCCAACTCTGATGCTGACACAGTAGCGTGCGAACAACCTTCTAGCTTCGAGAACAAACAGAACAACAGCAAAGATAAAGTCATAAGATATATTTTTGACCATACCAGTGTCATTGCACTTTGTGATATTGCCGTGGGTGGGTCACGACTTCACAGAAATCTCGTTTCCACTAATGTGCGTAGCTTTTTGCAAGATGTTTTGGATGCTGTGATACTAATCCGGCCTTGGAGCAGTCGTAAATTTTAAACTGCTCCAGCTCCAGCTGCGGAGCTCTCTTTCATCATAAATTAGCTCCGGCTCCAGCCCCGGAGTTCATTGATAAGCAATGCTCCAGCTCCGGCTACTATGATTCGGTTGTAGCCGTCTCAACGAACCGTCATTTTTGGGGGTATGCAAAGTCCTGTGACGTGATAATTACTTCCTGTCGTCTGTCGATGACGTCATATTCGCACGAGAACTCTGTGCCATTGCATGTACAAGTAAATTGCATTTACATTGTACAGCGTTAAAACAGTGACGTGGCGTTTTAATACCGGTACTGCGCTCGTTACTATCAGAAATCCAGAAATCCACTTGTTACCAAATATGCCCAATGGTTTGAAATTCAATATTGGTGCGCCTGCTACCAGTCCGTCCGTCGTCCATCAAGTTTAGTGGAATATAGATTCCCCTTCAAACGAATCGAATAAACTCAGAATTTAATGCCACTGATAATGTGGTGTCGCATCAATATTAGAAAACAACGCCGTATACTGTACAAGTCACTAACCAATTAAACTGCAACCTCGCAAGTGAAATTGCGCGACGATTATAAAATACGAGTGTATCAAGCCGACAAGGATAAACACACAAAATTGATGTTTGCAAATTGGAAAGCGCGCATCCAATCACTAATTGCCCTCTTACATTCAACCGTAATGCAGGGTTCGGACATTGCATTGACGAGCTCGCACCACGACAATTGTAGGCGTACTATAATAGTGATCTGGGCTGATTCGATGCATTTCCCTATTTACGTTTGCAAATCGTTACTGGAATAAACGATCACGCGCTGGAATGAAGTTCACTTCGCAGCAGCCATAAACGATAGCACACTGTCCAATTTGGCGCTACACTTAAAAACTATCAACCAAGACCGTGCATTTGCTCATCCAATTCAGAATTTTTCTTGGCGTGCTGCATGCACGCCTCCAAATCGAAATGTGCAGCAAGGTCACGTTTTTATTCTCTGGCGTCTCTTATATATTCGTCTCATTACTAAAATTATAAATTGCCCAGCTCACATAAGCATCAATCCCGTTTTGTGACATGCATGTTCTTTATTGTTTTTTTCGAACCACACAATTGGCCATCATTGTTGTGCTGAATACGAAATTGCCGTTATACCCATAATAAAGCAATTGCGGAGTAAGTGCGGCAAATCCAGCCTACCCATGTTTGGTGCCCATGTATGAACTAGAGGTCGACCGATTATCGAAATGGCCGGTTATCGAGGCCGATATCTGGAGCTTTCCCGATTATCGATATCGGCCTATGAAGGCCGATGTTGGGCCGATATTTTATATTTAAAAAACTTCAAAATCATTGGAAATTTAATGCTCCGTGTTCTCAATCTCAAGAAATCGACGACGCAAAGGGTGATATATGACAGATTTACCCTTGCAGGACGAGTTTTAACTGGGTGAGCATGCAAAGAAACTATGCTTCCTGCATTACAATCTACCTTTTCTGAACTGATCTGCAATTCTGTATCATGTTTTGCTTTTTGGGTTATCCCAATTTTCAACGAATGTGCACAATTAAGCAATAATTCTTTTCAATTTCAGTTTTCTCGTTTTTTGTTCAGCTTTCCGCGGCATGAACAAGTGCCATCTTGCCTAATACATAATATTTTTGGTGAAATTGCTCTCTGCTCCTTCCTTATTAATATCGGCTTATGAAATCGGATATCGGCCTTGTGAGTGTGCCGATACATCGGTATCGGTAAAAGCCTGTAAAAATTATTATCGGTCGACCACTAGTATGAACATGGTTACTGGTTAGTTAGAAAATGTGGTGACAACGAAGCAACAATTCTTAATGTTGTGAACGATTATCGTAAAATTATGTGAATTTAACCATTAGTAGAGGCACAAGCATCTTATGAAATACCCCGGAGTCGGAGCTACCGTTCAAACAACCCGCTCCAGCTCCGACTCCTCTTGAATTTTATGAAGAGCTCCGGCTCCGCTGAAAATGCACGACTCAGCGGCTCCGGCGCCAAAGCCCTGTTACTAATATTGGGAATTTCAAAGACTCTATAGAAAGGGATAATAGTATATGAAAACCTCGTCTTTCACTAATCGACTCGAATCATGACAATTGGAATTCGATTCAAATTCGAATACTTCAATTATCGGGCGCAGTCCTAATAAAAAGTTGAAATTCGAAAAAATTAGAGCATAAATTCAGATATTCCTCAAAAACTTCAGTGTAAAAACTACTGAGGTTCTTTTGCGAATGCAAATCTTTGAATTGTTGATATTCACATGCCGATTCCCAACGCCAACAATGCCAAATATTAGTATCCATCGTATTGTTTGCTCGGTGCGGACAGGATCACATTTCATTTATATTGAATCCAGCTTTTCAAATACTTCATTGCGAGTTTGCGCGATTCTCTTAATTTATTTGAGTCTGTCGGGAAATCCGTGTTCGTGATAGCGCAATGCGACGATTCCGGATCATAAAGTGCGTGGAAAGTAGGGTTTCCCGGCGGACTGTATCCTTGAATATGATCGGATTGTCCTATGTACGACAGCGGATGCCATGGGTCGATTCCGCCGTTGAAAATGTAGGCGTTGGTGATGTTTTCGGCGATCTTTCTCCCGCCGTAGATCTCGTTGGTTTTCGCTATCCCTCTCACGATTCGGGCCGGGGTAAATTTGCGGCCAAACACCATGTAGCACCGGTCGAAGAAATAGTCGAACGAAAAGCCTCGGAATGGCTGCCGTACGCCGTCCGACGTTTGGAACCAGCCGAACTCGTTGCATAACTGAAACGGTAGGCGTAGAACGCTTATATTGGCTGGCAGACCGAAGTAGAACATGCCACCAGTGAGTAGTTCTATAGTTCCAGTTCTATACTCGCATTTTGAGTAATAATTTAGTTGTAAAACAGAAAATAAATGTAATCGTTTGGCATGAATTGAGATAGCAATGTTCTGTTGTGTGATGCTCTTGCTTTCATTGCTTCCTCAGATTCATCACGACTAACAGTTCCGTGTTCATAGGGATGCGTTTTCGGGATCGAAACTCATCTCATTTCAATCCCTGAACCCTTTCCTTTTGAAATGCCGATTCGATCCCCAATATCTCTTAGATCATTTTCAATTCAGTAATTCCCATTATCAGTTATTACTTATTAGTTACAGTTGTTTCTGTGAGTTACTTGCGGATTTTTAAAGGTCGTTGATCCTAGCTCTAATGGAGTTCTGAAGTTTTAGAACTGCGTCTCAAGCTAGATGCCATGTCTTTTGAATGTAAGCTGAATATGCCTGGATTATTGGTGAAGTTGCTAGTTATCGATTGTATAGGTATCGAGATCCGATAGCCTGTATCAAAGATTTTGGTCGAGCTTTGATAACAATCATTTGGCGTCACATAAATCATTTCCGGATGTGTTCAGTACCTTATTTGAACGGATTTTTGACAAAGCTACTTACATATTACAAACGTATAAAGTAGTGCCTTTGGAAACTACTTGTTTGGATAGTTATCAGATCTTTCGTTTTTTACTTCCACTTGAAGTCATTCGGAGCGTATTGGACACCGCTACGTCCAGTGATATCGGGTTGAACTTACGGCGTTGAATTACCTCTACTTGTGTAGCAACGCTCCGGCCACCTCTGAGCATTTCTTTCAGGGAATAGAAGCTATATGGGCGGGTGATATGTTGGGTAAACATACGTACCTGGTAAAAATATGTCCTCTGAGCGTTGAACTTCGGAACTCGAAGAGATGCGATTGTCATCTTATAGTCGGCATGGAGGCATTGGAGGCCACTCAGCGATAATAAAGTCTCTCGATCTAGCTGCAATTAAAAGTAGCATAAATTCAGGCGAGCAAGTTTAAACTAGTACCTACTGACAATGAACAAGAAGCGGCACTTCCTCACCGAATCCAAAGGGAAGAAACCTATGAAGATGTACACATATCGAAATGATTGTGTATTCACAGCCTGAAATAGGTACACGGAAACGGAACCTACAGTGACCTTTGGGGTGTTATTACTCTCTTCGCTAAATGGCGAGATATAGCGTAGTGGTATAATCCACAGCTGCAACACCCATGGGCCGTGGGTTCGTGTCAGACCGAGCTCGACTCCAAAATTCCTACCTAAGTGTTGGAGGTTTATCTAGGTTCCTCCTCAACATCTCACCCGCGTATGCGGTGTCTTATGACATCCTAAAAGTGCGGCGTGCTACAAGTCGATAACTATACGGAATAATAATGAAGAATATCGGCCTAGTGTAAATGACAATAGTACTCGACAAACACAATCAATATAAAAAACAAACTCTCTCTTCGCCAAAGCGGGTGTAGGTTCCGTTGTCGTGTACGTGTACGTGAATGGTGTGAAAACGGGGTATACACATATCATACTTTCCAGTTATGCCATAACACAACTGAAAATGTTGGTGAATCTAGGTGTACCGTTACGCCTAACGAGACATTGCAATTCTGAATCCAAATTTACAACGCAACAATACAAATTTTCCTTATAGTCAGTCTCACACAACCAGATTATATACTAGTTTGATAATTTGAATAATTACAGAAAAATGCCGGTAATCTAATTCTAATCTCATTTGTGAAATGTTTCTGTGCTCTAATCTAATTGTAAATGTTATCTAATTTTTGGTTTTCCCATAAATGACACTGGAGAACTGTCTATTGTAAAACGAGCAAAGCTTGCGGTACAGACTTTTGCGACTCGCATGGTTATGAGAGTGAACTCTGGTTTGATACGAGCTGAACTTGATACATTGCACTAGAGATAGCAGTAGCAATATGGAGCCACGACTACATCGGATCAACTCTCATCTGTATGTACGAACTACAGGTTACCGTATTTGGCTTTTGATTATCCGCGGACAAGCCATGCATCGGTATTGTCGCGTATCTCGTGACTTCGTCTCCGAGTGATTCATTGGTCATGTGCTGGCAGAGTTGCGGAATTGTCAAATTCACCTCTGAAAAATAAGCGTGACAGTTTTACTGCATAAAAAAGACTGCGATATAGCAAAGGCATCTCAATATATTTTGACGAATTCATGAGCGCACTGTGAAATGAGCATCGAGCAAATTCATAGGAGTTAAAATCTAAACCAGGGGTTCCACGAGCAAGTCTGAGGGGTTCATCGGAAGGTCTATACACGCAAAACTGGTAGGCCTACATATCATTTGCGACAAAACGCTATTATTTGTTGTCGACACTTAGGCGCGATCCGTAGCCGATTGTGAATGCCGTGGTTTCAGTCCGCGTGTACAGCGCGGTGGCTTTGTGCTTAAAATAGAAACACCGTGCGTTTTAAATGCCAATTCTATCTCCTATATTTATAAGCTAATCTGTAATTACGCAATTGGCATCACGATTGCGTTTCGATTGACCAACACGATGACACTTTACAACAGTGGTTCTTAACCATGCTGCCAGCGTCCCCTGGGAGCGATTTGAGATGTGGATTTCAAACGGGGCGGAAACACTCAGGGGCGATATGGGGGGCGTTGGGATATTACGGGATGCCGGAGAAAAATGACGTATCCGAGCAGATGGTAAACTAGTTGTCATAGGTATACGAAGTCCCTGTGAGCTCGTTGCAAAATTCATTCATTCATTCCGAACAAAATTAATCAATTATACAAAATTTTCGTCGAGCTTTGCGCGAAATATCCCGACAAAGTCTTTCCACGAATGCAGTGGTTACTGTATTTCATCTAAAATGCGTTTTCGCGGTTCATGTTCGTACTTTTAGATAGGGAAATCAGGAAACACATTTCGATCACAGACAGGGGTTTACCAGAAAAATGTTTTGAACTAGTCGTTACATATTGCAGCACACTGCGTCTCGAAATCTGGAAGCGTGTTTCTATGCCACGTTTGACAGTGAGAGCCATTTGTGCGGTAGACATCATTTAAAGTTTTCTGACCAGAAAGATTAACTCCACATCCTTTTTTCTCGAGAGCTACAAAATACAATGTCACCGAATCGGGGTTTGTACATTGGGCACGGGGTATGAGCCGGTACCAAAAGTTGTTGTAAGAAACTTGATTTAATCTCACAAATATTGCATACAATTATTTGATCGTTAATTTGCGAACTGGTCGTCGGGGGGATCCAAGCGCAGAATAGCGCCAATAGTCAAGTCCAAACCCGGAAAAATCGACCGGGCTTAGATCTGTACCGCATCGTCTTTAGTACAGTTCTTAAAACATAAGGGGGCGCCTGACAATGAAAGTTTTTGAAAGGGGGCGCTGGGAGTAAAAAGGTTAAGAACCACTGCTACAAACTGCTATTCTCTTGATGAAAATCCATCCAAATATTTCTCCAGAATCACAAGGCAACTTATCAATGCCCAACAATTGTTTTACGAATATGAATGAATAGCAACGGCGATGGGTAACGCAGTACTCCTACTTTTTCTGGACTACACCAGCATCTTCTTGTGTATTTTGTCTTGAATATGGACGGACACTGGACAATGTCAGATCAGACACAGAAACAAAATATAAAATATATTTTTCAGATTCGACTCATCAATACTTCGCAAATACTTCAAGTCGAAATACAAACAATTTCTACTGAATCAAGATTAGAGTCAAGTGTACCGGATCACGACCTGACATATCGATCTCGCCTTTCGACACAGCATGCCACCTCTTTTTGACGCTTGACCTTTCATAATCATTTCTTTTACCTTTCATTCAGTGTGTACGCCTCCTTTTTATATCGCCTAGAACAGGGGTTCTCAAAGGGTGGGCCATGGCCCACTGGTGGGCCACAGAGCATTTTGAGGTGGGCCACAGAGCTATTTAGAAAATTTCAGAATTAATGTAAGTTCAGTTATATTTTTTATGTTATTCGCTAAAAATATATTCCTATTATCTAATTATACGTAGGCTACATAGCTACAAAGCTTTTCATCCGAACCTGATTAGACGAAGTGGCACGTATGAAGTCGGCATGTACAAATCGAAAACGTTAGGGAGAAACGGTGGCTTTTTCTACTGGCTATGACAACCTACGGTTAACAGCAACTAAAATAATTTCAAGCGTATAATAACTGGAAGATAATGCTGAAGTAACCAAGTATTACGGCAGCGTCATATGTCGTATGCTGTTGAAAGGGGTATGCAATGAACTCGCAATGAAGTGAAATTGGTGTACAGATTTACTGTACTTCGGCAGGCCGTATTATTGTATGCTAAAATACAAATTATTGCAAATTATTAGCAACTTCAGACGAAGGTATACTGCGCCACCTCAACGAATCTTAATGGATTGAGGATTTATCGAAGCGTATTAATCTTTGAAGTCGGTTTAAAATGTCCGGCCTGGAAATCATGGTACATAATGAAAGAGTCACAGGAATTGATTGTATAATTGGATTGAATATTCCGACATCGGAACTTCAGTTGTTTTGGTACAAGACATACAAAGTACATAATGCATATTGAAAAATCTTTCTTCACTTACTGTAGTACCCCATCCACCAATGAATTGTTATATGCTGGCCTAAAATGATTATAATATTCCCCACAATAGTATCACTAAAGTCCCAATCACACAGTGCGGGGATCATAGTGATCATTGTGTTTCGCGACGCGAATGGAGCAGCGGACGAAAATAATCTACTTAGAAGTTATAGCTTATAATCAGGGCCGTAACTACCGCACCCACACCCCCAATTGCGGAACTCGAAGGGGCCCAAGATTATGTCGTTGGTCGTTTGTTGGAGGATATTTATTCAACTTGAATTTTTTTTCGCGCTTCGCGCGATTTCATATCACGGGAAATCGAGATTTAAATATCATCAGTTAGAGAAAAATGCGCATATTTGAGAGAAATAGCATGTCAGCGCTGTCCATGACCACGCATTAAACAGGTTTATGACTCTAAGATATCAGGTGGGCCACAGTACATTTTTAAACCGCAAAATGGGCCATGGCCAAGAAAGGGCTGAGAACCCCTGGCCTAGAAAATACGAGCAACCAACTCGAAATGCGAAAAAAGAGGACATTTGGGCACTTTTGAGCGTCCTCGGAGGACCTTCCACTTTTTGGGACAAATCATGCTAAGAGAGGACTAAGATAAACCTATTATTGGCATTTATCACAGTGCCAATATCTAATATCATAATATGAACGATGAACGCGTACCTGAGGTTGGGATCTCATTGTACTGCACAATCCATGCGATTCTGTTATGGATGGCGAACTGGAAAGTCTTGTAATCTCGTTCTCCCAAATATTCACACAAGTTGAATTTCGTATAAAGTTCAGTGCGACCCGTGTCTGTCTTGAGCAGCTCCTGGACCTCAGCTACTGCGCTCGCCAAGGCTTTGGTGCAATTTTCTCCGCTCACGGTCAAGATAGCTCTGGAGAGGGAAGACGGTGACAAAATTGAACTCTACACTTTGATCACGCGTAAAATATGTACTTTTTTGTTTTGATGTATTCATGGTGTTTGTTGACGACTATATGGTAATTTACACCAGAAAACTTTCTTGATTTTTATCCCGTAGCGGCCGACTTGTAGCACGGCTCACTTCAAAGCGTTTTGTGAGACGCCGCTTACACGGATGAGATGGCGAGGAGGAGTCATTTAGAATAACTGGCAGACTTGATGACTCACCAGACCCTTGTGTGTAGTGTAGCATTGGTACGTATGTATTACTCAATGTCGTGATTTTATGGAGAAATGAATCGGACTTACTGACTTTACGTAGGACGTTAGTCATTCCGTATTTGAGAGTTTCTCAACATTCGGTAAGTGGACCGATGCAGGTTCGTCTAACTTGGACTCTAACTAATACATTTCGATTCGCTTTTCCATCGCTAAATGTATGGGAATAGAGAATCTTGGAATGAATAAAAAATTTCTCGTTTTCTGACGCGATGTGGAGTTGATGCTCAATCTTAGGCTTATCCGAAGTCAAAACGAGGGGTTTTGGTCACATCACAATGCAACTCAGATGACATTGATGTGCGGCGTATTACCATGACCAATGACGTTTACTGATAATTATAACGTCACTTGTGATGAGCAATGCTCCCTCTAATTTTTGACGAATCTGGGCGCACTCAACCACTCACTGCGCGCGCCTTTGGACAACAGTGGGTAATATCTAAAATAAAAGGCCATCACTTCGGATTTTTTGTGCGCAGCTTAGATTTTCTGTGCGCAAAGACCGTGTCAGTACTGCACAATTGCGCACGTGAGCAGCTTAGAGGGAACATTGGGGATGAACCCGAAGACATCTCATTAGCGTGAGTATATCAGTATAACAATTACGGCATAAATTAACTAAAAGTAGAGGTGGTCAGTAACAAAGTATTTCTACATTTTTGAAGTACTAAAAGTAGTTTTCTTCTACTTCTAGTACTTACTCAAGTAGAACGAATTTTTAGCCATTCACAGTTTGTGAAGTAGAAGTATTGTAATTATACTCTCCCAATGAGAGCGAGAGAGAGAGAGAGAGAGAATAAGACGGGGAAATTTAGGGACTTTTTACCAACAATAATTAAACTATCAAAAAAGTTGAGGGAAGTTGAGAATTTCGTCGTGCTTTGCGTGTAATAGATATTGATTGGCAAGTATGTTGTCAAGGAAGGGTTGGCTAGTATCACTGAGGTAGCAGGCTCCTTTCATACCTTATTGTCGCCCATATGACATGGTTTCATCACAGTCAATATGACTCAGAATATTAGGAACTATCTAATCTCAATCTAGCATTTTAGCCGCACAGCGAGTGTTCAAATAGGGGTAAAGTGGTACCTGACTTTTTAGCGTAGACCATAGCGTAGATCATTGGCGTCAAACACCGTTGAAACGGTATGGGCAAAATATGTATGAAATATATTCCCCCTTTTTAAATATTTTAATTGTATTTTTCTTTATGCACACTATCGTTACAGAGAGGACTTCTAATTGATCTGAGTTCTTTTGTCTGGAGCACATGAACGTTGATGCCGATATTTCAGATTTGGAGGACAGATTCTGGGTGGATAAGTGCCTGATCAATATATTAATTTTTATTTTCGGAATCGGTGCAACAATAGCTTTTGATCAAGACCAGATTCANTAATTTCTGCGCTCGGGAAGATAGCTTTTGGGTTACCAGAAATCCTACAGTCGCTTACGCAAAACAATTCACCACTCCAGCCTCAGCGAAGCGGAACGAAGCTGCAACATCGGTCGTTGCCGCTCCATGTTTAATTTCTATAATTAAATTATCTCTTCCCGTGGCGTAAAAGGATTTTGACGTGATGAATATCCCCCCCCTTTCCACAATAATAAATTCAACCTCTCGATGATGTCGTTGTATCCGGAGTAGTCCACTTTGGCGACCAAAGGCGCGCTGGCTGACATCGCTCCTAGAGAGAGAGAGCATTTATTTCTACCCAACCGAATGACAGAACAAGCATATGCACGCGGCAACAATGATACAGAAAATTACGCATATGTGTGGTATTGGGTATCAGATAGGAATGATCGATACGACCTTGGGGGTCGATTATAGTCTGATCACACCGCCATTATATGACAGTTGAAAATGATAGAAGCAATTCAGGCAGAGTTGAAAAACTAGAACATTTTCACCTTCTCCAAATGAGTTTAGATTATAATTAGGATTACTAACTTAGGAATTAAAGTAACTGCATGATTAGAGAGAATTCTGTTAACCACATTAAGCTCATATCAAATCAGAGTTCAACGGCAAATGTCTGAACACTGAGCTAGGCCCGTTTAGCACTATATAGTACTGTGCTAGCATTTTCAGCAAAACCAGGAATTGGGTTACAATAGAAATTATAGAGAATAGGGACAACTCGCATATTCGATTAGGATCATATACCGGCATTTCGGTCTAATTAATCTGCTTATACTACCAGATTTATTGGGACAAGTCTGTAACAGTGCGAGGTCGTAGAAATATTTGGTAATTGTCATCATTATCTTACCTCTTGTCAACGAAGGGTACTTCAATCTCATCCAAAGCGAAAGGGCCCCCGGATAGGAGCCGCCGAACGTCACCCATGTGTCGCGACCGTATGCCGCCGTCTTGTTTCGAATGAACGCCGCCAGATCCGCGAGGGCTTGCTCCGAGGTCAGATAGCGCAGATTTTTCACCGAAGTGTCCGCAGTGGGTTTGCTTTCTCCGTAGAATCTGAACGTTTCGGTGGCGATGAGACAGCGACGGGTCCGTTTAACATGGGGCTGGGCACGAACACTCGAATCGAGGGCTCATTTTAAGAATTTGAGTGAGAGCTGATACTTTCGAATGCTGGAATTACACACTCCTTGTGGCAAAAATTTTTTTTAAACGAGTGTCGATGTTATTTTCAATAGTGGAAGGCTGTAAACCTCGATTAGTGGCATCGTAGCATACGATACACTACAAAGCTACGCACGATAGGGAACGATTTAAATCTTATAGGTCGTGATCAACTCGAACCGTTGTCATGACCGATTTGATCAGCCCACCTGTTTACCGCCAGACTTGTACAAACTGCTGAATTTTATAAATGCGTATAGCTGAAACTGGGCTACCTATAACTGAAACACAACAAACGAGGTTCAATTCCGACCCGATTCCCTAATTTCTAGTTTTATAGCTTGAAATATGAGGGGTTTCGAGCCTAAAGCCAATCCCTGGCTGCGCCACTACCAGCAGTGATGACTATGAGCTAGCAATGGGTCGACAAACGTTACACAACAGAACGTCGACTTTTATATGTTTGAATGAACATGTTGAACGTGAGGAAAATGATTGGATTTTGAATACGATTCTATCGACATATCAATTGACTCGAGTTGTACTCGACTCATTCCGCGTGATTCGACCCAATCATATGACTCGACACATTCTATATGAATTTTTCAAGTCTCATACATCAAGACCGATGATTGAAAATAAGGACAGAAACTGTATTTTATCTGTTTAAATAAATATGTTTAGAGTGAGTTCCGATTCCTTCGATATCATCAGGGAGTTTCACATACGTGAGCTGAACCAGACTTGAACTCGATACTGAACAGCAAACACTATGACTCGGACTCGACCATTTGCCACATGACTTGAGCTCAGACATGACTCAGTGGTGAATGGAAATTGACTCGACTTGACTCGAGTCAAAATTAACGAGTTGTGTCTAGGGATCTTGTGGTTTGTTACAACCCTGCGCATTGGAGTAATAATCAAAAGCGTTCTACTTGAGTAGCAACACTAAATGGTGTTACCGTATTTTCAGATCCAACACTTTTTTCAAGGTACACAAACAGACATAGAAACGGGACATTTATACAGCTGATTATGATCGCTGGTAAGTTGACTGAGAAAGGTAAACTTTCGCGGCGGTGCCTGAAAATCCGTTTTTGCGGACAGTTTATGTCGGGTTGACCTTTTCAAATCTTTGCTGCCTAATCGCCTAAAACTCAAAGCAAAAAGAGGATGGCATGCGAAAAAATATGACAAGCTGACGTCTTCGAATGACATTTTACTTATATTGAAAAAAGAGTACAAATGCCCCTAAAAGAGTACACATGGTGTCCCTAAGCAACAATGAATACTTCATCCCGTCTACGCACCTGTGCTCCACGAGATACATTGCAGCACCCACTTCTAGCGCCATTTCTGCAAATTGACCTCGGAATAAAAAGCTCGGTCGCGCTGCGGTTTCTCCTTCGATGTACAGAAAAACCGGGCCGCCAGTTCGATAAGACTCGAAGTTGTAGTAATAGCGCTGCATCCAAGTGCGGTCATTCTGTAACGAGTAGATATATCCGTGATCAGATTTGTTTTTATTTTACCGGACATAAGTTTTTTGCGAAACGGAATTAGATTCGGATTGCAACGATTATATCAAATTTTAGTGTGTTTCTGTGTCATTATCAGGCGCAGATTAGCTCGTGGACCGCATTTGTTTTTGCTAAATTTTCAGTCCGGCATATTTGCTAATCCGGCCTTGTTGTATTTTCTAAATACAATTTGCGTTTTTCGGACATATTTGACACCCAGCAAAATCATGCAGCCCCGATATATACTCACATTGTCGTCGAAATGGTCTAGCTGCTGAGTAAACCAGTGTTCTTTGAACGGCGAGACTGGAACGCAAAACAGATTGTTGGGAACAGACTTAAAAACACGAAGTTCATTCTAGTTGTATAATGAAACTAATTAGAAATGCTGATAATCTAAATCCCATGCTCTGATGCTACTTCTAATGTAATTTCGGTGTTTTCCTGGAAATTCTACTGGAAAACTGTATAGTACGAAACTAGTCAAGGTTTGTGTGCAGACATTTGGTATTCTTGCGATTCTGGGAATGAATTCTGAATTGATATCAACCGAATATCATTGTGTTGTATTCCTTTTCAGTCCCGTTTTATTTCAATTTCAAAGTTTTTGCGAATTCAATAAATATAATTATAAATATTTATAATTCTATTTTAGAAGTGAGTGCTATTCAGCTATTGAAAATTAGATTATATTTAGAAGGAAATACGAGAAAATCAAGTTCCATTCGTAGCAAGTCAGAGTTACTTTGTCATAAGAAAATCAAGGTCAATTCGTAGCAAGTCAGAGTTACTTTGTCATAAGCAAGAGAAAGGGAAATGTCAGTACACCGAGCTTGGCTCCTTCCACAGTATTCAGTTGTCCTGCAGCATTTTGAAGAAAACCAGGAATTTAGTTACTTTTAAAATCAGAGCAAACAAACATTTTACAAACCATATTGCCGATATTCCGCTCAAATTAGTCTAATTACATAACTAGAACTATCGAGTTATCCAGAATTTGATCGGTGAGAATATAGTTTCGGAGATGGTGTTTCTGGAACATGTCCATCTCGGCTTTAAAGCTCGAGGGCGACGATGATGAGTAATGACGTCTTGTTTTTTCGATGATGGAATTCTCCTCTCGACTGATTTGATATGTTTACTGCTGATCGGAACGTACATCTAGGATCACTTTAGGATCAACGGATTCGATAGGAGTTTTCATCTAGAATCAGCTTTTGCTGTAGCATAATAATGCAAATCACAATATCCTCGGTATTAATCTTGCATGTGTAGGAGCTGAATACGCGAATACAGACATATAGGCTACGTTGCGATCCATAGGAATTGCCTATGATGATTGCTAATGAAATCCATTTTACATCTTTCTCACCTGGAGTGCATATCACCAGAATAAAAGCTGATATCGCGAGCACGAACATGGTTTATATCTGTAAATTGTTTAACTAACGGTATCTGCCTGAGAC
>ATSW01004364.1:0-15393 GCA_000444245.1 Botryllus schlosseri
AGAGACGAAATTAGGTCGATGTTTAGTCCAGTCCCATAGTAAAGTATATAGCAACAAAACAGATTTGGGTCGAGTTACCTTTGTCGCCACCGCGTGTTCAAAATGAAGTGGAACAGCCCCATTGTAGTTGAAAAATTATATCATAGTAGCAAATGAATGAATGACGCAATGTCTGGACGAAGTACGGCAACAGTGTTAATATGACTATCAGAGGTAATCAGGTAGGGCAATTCACAGATGGTAATCCATTCAGAATGATAGGTCTTGAGTAGTCGATAAATCTCTTGGTTAGGTAGCTAGCTATTAAGTGGGCCCAGGTAGATATTTCCCTTCGACGAGGGTCTTGTATTATGGAAGTGAACATCTTAAGCAGGTATGAAAAAGTCATCAAATACATACGACAAACTGTTGCAAAAATATTTGCGTATAGCTTTCAATGTTTATGATCATTGGGTGATAATCTGGTACGCATGGTACGATTTAGCAAGGTCCAATACATCAAAAAAGTTTTGCTGGTATTTCCCCAGCACATTCTGCATTGCGAGTGACAGTGAATGCTGTGCATTTATTTGCTGTTTCCAAGATATTCAAGCATTGATAGCGTGATTTCAATGTGAACCTCGATCATGAAAAATAGCACTGAAGTACCTTCAATGTCACATACTTTTCTAACAGAGGCATCTATTATTTTTTGCAGCAGTTACAGAACCATTTCTTTTGTTTTTGGGAAGTGTTTACTGTTTAGTCCAGCGCATAGGAGATGATCCCGGTTGAGAAAGGAGTAACAGCCAATTGAATTGCTTTTTGAAAGTTGAAGGTCGCATATTCCACGGTACCAGTCCTTCTGACTATAGGCTATTTACTTTGAAATGCCTTCATCACAGCAGCCATTACATCATATGCGAAATAATTCTTGATGTGGAGTATATTCACAGTCTCATTAAGGCAGCTGTTGGGGATAAGACGTGTCAGACGTGACAGACTTACTGCCCAATTTCTTTCTGTACATTTCTTCATTAGCGTCGGATGGTGATACGATCCATGACAGCATCACTGTGAATGAGGTAGAAATTAAATTTGCTGACGTTCTGCTTGAAAGTAACTTACATCGGTCTGTGTCTTTAGGATGTCTTTTTTTAAATGAAACCGGAGCGTCACATTTCTTCTTCTTCGTTCGTTACTTTCGCTCTCTCGATCGTTCTCGTGGCGCACACCGCTTAATCACAAACCCAAGCCTATTGGGCATCTTCTTTTCTTCAGTTTTGCTGGCAAAAGTGTCAAACTCATAACTATGAGATACTGCCCATCATCTGCTGTACCAAACCTGATATGAGCTTGGCACTCTTTACGGAAAGTGCTGCAATGAAATGGGATGCGTTACCCTGTGTTTCAAGCGTAATGCACGGCATGTGTGGCAGTGCCGTTGCTCGTAGTCCAGTAGAGAGCAAAAAGGGTGTAGTAGACTTTCTTATCCACAACCATCATACCATGTTCCCCATGATCATGTTCAAATTTATAGAGTTTATATTTGATTTTTGGTTAGGTTATCAATTTAGGGTTGCGCCTGTAATGTGTCGTAAGATGAGGTGTTTGGGTTAGGATTGTGGTTTCGGCACGCGTGGGGTGCCGTAAGATGAGGTCGTGGGTTCGGGTTGCACGTGTGGGGCAGGGTTGTAACCAAGTCACAAGTCAATCTCACTTTTATACTTTTGACACGAGTCAAGTCGAGTCATTTTCAATTCACCACCGAGTCAAGTCCGAGTCCAAGTCAGCGTGCAGAGGGTCGAGTCCGAGTCATGGTATTATGACTCGAGTCCGAGTCCAAGTCATTGTGATGACTGCTTAGTTTCCAGCTACAGGCTTGTTAAACCGACTTTTAAGACTCTGTTTGGTGATATCGAATGGTTCGCACTGATAATATACTAATTTTCTTCACTTTTAGCAGTTTCTGGTTGCATTTTTGAGTACCAGTACCAATAGACGAAATCCCAATATTGAAGTTAATTTACTATTCTTCGAAAATACAATGAAATGCCGGTGTTGGCCGTCTGATTCTCGAGTCATATGAATTGTTTCGAGTCATGCGCAATGACTCGAGTCCAAGTCGAGTCAATACACAGATTGACTCGAGTTGAGTCATTTCCGTATTTTGAAAAAATGACTCGAGTCAAGTCGAGTCATCAGAAAATCGTGACTCGAGTCATTACAACCCTGGTGTGGGGTTAGGATTGGGGTGTCGTAAGATAAGGTGGTGGGGTTGGACTGTAGGGTAAGGATTGGGGTGTCGCAAGATGAGGTGGTGGGGCTGGGGCTGCACTGTGGGGTTAGGATTGGGGTTTCGGCTAGCGTGGGGTTAGGGTGCCGTAAGATGATGTGGTGGGTTCTGGGTTGCACGTGTGGGGTTAGGATTGGGGTGTCGTAAGATAAGGTGGTGGGGTTGGACTGTAGGGTTAGGGTCAGGGGTTTTGGCGCATGTGGGGTGTCGTAAGATCAGGTGGTGGGGTTGCACCGTGGGGTTACGATTGGGGTTTCGGCACGTGTGGGGTTAGGGTTGGGGTGCCGTAAGATGATGTGGTGGGTTCTGGGTTGCACGTGTGGGGTTAGGATTGGGGTGTCGTAAGATAAGGTGGTGGGGTTGGACTGTAGGGTTAGGGTCAGGGGTTTTGGCGCATGTGGGGTGTCGTAAGATCAGGTGGTGGGGTTGCACCGTGGGGTTACGATTGGGGTTTCGGCACGTGTGGGGTTAGGATTGGGGTGCCCTAAGATGAGGTGCGGAGGTGGTGGGGTTGGGGTTGCACTGTGTGATTAGGATTGGGTTGCGTGTGTGTGGGCGTTCTTACGCCGGACGAATAGCCTGAGGATATTATTCGTCCGGTACCGGACGGCTAGACACTTCCTAATTCAAAAGCATGCACAATTGCACATAGACTTCTATAGATGCTATGTCATTTATTTAAGCATTGATAGACGCAAATTGGCAAGTGCTATACATTGAAATACACTGAAAATGCAACTCATTACTACAGCATACCAGTGTTGGGATGATTCCAGTCATGACTTGACTCTAGTAAGATTCGAGTCTACTTTTTCGTATGACTTGACTTGAGTCACTTTGCTAAAATGACTTGACTTGTCTTGACTCGGCGTATCATAAATGTGGATTGACTCATGACTCGGAGCAAAATTCCCGAGTCAATTTCAAGTCACCAAGTAATCGGGGTCGATAAAAATCACACTAACTTGCATATGCTCGTATTGTTAGCGAAGCGCTGATGTAACCCGTGAGAGCGACCAATCATTCAATGATCGTGCGTTTTACTGAACCTTCATTGATCTCTCACAAATAAAATGACCGCAAACGAAGTGATCGAAGCTTACAGCTTGCGTTGGCGTAAACTAGTATAGCAAAGTCATTTAATAGCAAAAGATTTATTTTTGTTCTGCGTTATTAACATAGCCAAACCTCTTGTTTTATTGAAGTTGTAGTCGACAATACTATGACAATAACGCCATTCGTAATAGCTAGGGAAAGTTTTTGAAACTTTTCAAACTTTTTTACAGCTTCCTAGATAGTCAGATGTTTGGACGGATTTTATAGTGCAACATTTTGCAACTTTTCTCTATTTGTCATGGCAATTTTTACAGCAACTTTTATCAAATCAAACTAAAAGCATTACTACACTTGCTTTTATACTTCAACATGTATGTTATCCAGATAAAAGAACTGATATTAATTAGAACTCAAAGTATATGATACTGGTAACCGAAAGTGAATTATAAATACTACTTCTAAAAGCGGAAAATGTATTTCATGTCTTCATTACAGAATGTTTCAAAGGTGGTATGCTACAAGTCCACTAGAGTCAGAGTCAGAGTCCATTTTTTCAGATTAGAACATGCCGTGTACTGGTAGATTACGATGTCAATAAGTAAATTCTAGTGCGACACATCAGTTTCAAAGGTTATAATGAGCCATATATACTGAGAAATATTTCATATGGGCGAACGACGACAATGCGGGGTGAACGGAACCACGCCAAATCGCTACCTAAATTATATCCACCGACTCGTGTAGACGACAATCCGTTCAATTAATTTCAGATAACCAACTATCCATAGAGCATTCGGCTGACTAATAGCGAGTCGCACACTTTTTCAATGTCGGTGAGTACATAATACTGCTGGCACCGCCGCTTCTATTGCGTTTCCTAAAGATTCCAGTAACAAGCCAGTGCAACCAGGCTTAAGGGAAATTGTGAACATTGAACAGTGAGAACTTAACGCCAGCAAGGGCACACCATGTACCAACTGAATCCTTCCAGCGACTTTCCGTCTTGGAATCAAGCAAGCCTATTATCACCTTGAAAATAACATATTCATTGCATTGTAAAAGACGCGTACAACAAAAGCAAGAGAAGTATACGGCAAGCTGTTGAAATTCATCACAACGGATTGGATTGTGGACTGACACACGAGATTTTTCAACATGAAGTGGCTCATTTTCACAACATCGACGTAATTCCACAGTTAATCAGCTGGTTTAACGGAATGGTTGGTCTTGACACATCTGAAGGCTGGCGAGCCGAGCAACGAGCGAAAATGCAATCGGCCAAGTTAACAACCCGGAGCGATCAGAAATTTCACAAAATAGAAAGTCAGTATAGGATTTATCCTAGGCAAATCCTAGGCTTCGAGACGGGATGACCTTTCAACGAACTCCGCAGACTGTCTGTCTAGAAGAGATAACAGATGTTCAGGGTTTACGGCGCAAATGGCAACACAATCGTGTATAACTAACCCACGCTGACGACATGAAATCCGGTATGCGGGGATTACCGCACTTACTTCGCGGGCATGATTCACTTCACTAACCGACCATCAGGTGATCCTTGGTTGGCACTAGCCGACCTTCACTTGATCCAATGCATCGGTGGTATCAGCGCATTCTGATGTCCAGCTACAAAAGCAAAGAATCGATTAGCCGTATCAAACCAAAGAACGGTTGGTGAATTCGCGGAAGAACAAAGGCGAACAATCCACAACAAACCGTGTATCGAGTCTGATAGATGACCTAATGTACCGTGATCAGATCAGTAAAGAGCAACTTGCCATTACCGAACTTCATCAGGAGCTATATCAGTAATGGCAGGGCAAACCTCTCCTTTTCTGTGGCAAAGCCGGCTACGCCAATAACCCGAAGGATCAGTTGCAATCTACTTGTGATCTGCACCGCGATCATAGTTAGTGCCGAAGAAACAACGAAAATAAGAATCAACCGGACATGAAAAGAATCCACCGAACATATGATACGACAAAACGTTGGGGAAACTTATGGAACAGGAACCAAGGTCGAATGGAAAACAGAATGAAATAAAATACGGGGACCATGCTGCAATAACATGCGAGATCGGAGCCCGATAAGGAACACGCGGCATATCGGACGAGAGCAAAGAAATAGGAAAAAACCTACGCATAGAGGACACGAGACGTAACGGACTGGACAAAAAATATTGGACAGACACAGACACAAAGGCACCTACACAAGGACACGAAACGTAATGGAACGGACTAAAGTAACAAGTGACAGACAGACATAGGACGTGCTCGAGACTTAAATGAACAGGACGTAGGACACAGACATACATCACCAACGATAACAAAACGTGACGAACGGACGAAAGTAACAAGGGACAGACACACCCACAAAAACACCTACACAGGAGGACATGCGCGAGACGTAATGAACAGGACGAAAGACCCAGACATACATCAACAACNATAACTGAAGGATTAAAAACCCAACCCTCGCACACACGCGTAAGAAGCTTAGTGAGATATTTACAGGAATTGAGCAGGACCTACAACATTTTACGATAAAGAATTGAAATACCGACACACGCACTCTCGCACACGCGGGAGAAATCTACAAAATAATATCTACAAATGTTGAAGGATCGACGATCCACCCAGGCTACACAACAAAACAAAACTTCTTGAAATCCAAGCAGGGGGTCACAACACAAAATGACAATTCAGGTAAATCATACAATCACAACACACATACAATGAATGCTACAAAGCATGAGGGGCGGGCCCAAGTACGATGACACCAACGACGAAAGATTACCGGACCAACACGCTATCATGCACCGGTATCACACAAATGTTGGAATCAACGAACAGCGACTCGCTCCCTTTTCAAGAACTTATCATTACACGGGGATTGGATTTGTAAATCGAAGAGCGACACTCGTACACAATCAAAATCCTCTCAGAAATATTATCAACGCAGTAGGGTCAAACGTACCGTCCACAACAATAAGTGCAAGGATGATAGCGATACGACACTGATGTCGACAAGAACTATGATCGCCGTCATCGTTTAACCCCGCGATCAATTCCCAGAACCAGTTCTTACCATCGCTGGTAAACAAGCCACATCGAGAACGACTCNCCTTGAAATTTTTAAAGAAATGTTTCTGTTGAAATTCGAATGCTGATTCAATTAGAAAAAGCCGAATAGTATAGCCGAAAACAAGTCATGGAACCCGAAACGATGACCAACGAACCATTTACCGCACTTCTTCAGGGGTTATAGCGGTAAACGGCAGGGTATTACCTCCCCTTTTCTGTCGCTTAGCCGGCGAAGCCAATAGCCCGAAGGGTTCGTTCCAACGTGCATATAAAATACACACGTCGAAGTCATGTTTAGGGTTCTAAACCAAACACGACAAAGAGACTCGTCGTCCGTTTATTGCTGATTGTGTACTGTAGCGATTGATCGACCATCAAGCATAACTATAAGAGAGAACATGAGCGAGACAGCGTCAATGTATAGCACAAATATCTACTTCCCTACAACCTTGTTACCGTAGTCTACCAAATATGGTTCTCAGTAGTTTGCAGCTGCTCCAAGGCTCCCCAGTCCACTTACACAAGAGATGAACGCGTTACGCTAGTAGGCCTACTATTAAGCAGCGACGAAGAAATCTCTTCCTATAAGCCAGTCAAGAGACTGTGATTGCTAACACAATTGATCAGTGCCTAACTGCCTATAATGGCTCTGGTGGTAATTGTAATCTCGAAAATGTCAGGGGACATTATGCAATCAAGGCTCCACATCGCCATCCAAACGGTTCTAGCGGTGTCTCGCGAAATTCTACTACAGTGGTTCTCAACCTCTTTGACGTGGCACTCTCCGAAATTGAAACATAGTTCGCGGCTCCGTAGTGCAAGATGCGGGAACTGGAAAGCCAGCAACAACTAAGAAAATCAACCAACGCCATAACGGCGCCTGTGCGTCAAAGTTAGAGCTAGTTTAAGTTGGGGTTATAAAGTCGCATGGGCAAGTATTATGTTGCATACTCAAATCTCGGGCAAACGTGCGTACACAGCATATGGGTCCCACGCGCCCAATCAATCGGTTAGTTTGTATAGCAGCACTTGGCATGAGTTTTTTATTCTTGAATGTTGTTAAGATTTTTTAATCTGTGCAACTCCTCCACCGATCAGATCAGGAGGTGGTACCAATGGAGGCTCGTGACAACATCGTCCATAACGATGAGATAACAATATGACTGAACCGGTCGACCTCTCTTGTTTGGCTCTACACCTCATCTGGGCATTGTGCGGCCCGCGGGCCAAATGCGACCCACGATGCAATTCTAAGCGGTCCTCGGCTAGTTCCTTCGAATTTATACTATAAAATCTAATTGTTTATGTAGATGCGTGGACAGAAACTACTGTGTAAAGTGAACTGGAATTACGGTTACTTTGACATTCCGTGATTAAGTAACCTATGTACGTCGTGTGAGTAATCCAGGTTCAAAATAAAGCCGATTAGTAAATAATGCCATAACAAGTAGGTTAAATTGACATACAATTTCAAGAAGGCAAAAAGTGCTCACGAAGTTCAGAGTTTTATACAAATATGGATCGAAAAGTAGTTATTGACAGAAGCGACAACGCCATTGCGGAACCGTTATATGCAATTTATGGAAATATATTAGTTGCACAGACACATATTGAAATATATATGGTCGTACGGCTGTGTCACTTCCGACCCAATAGATCCCCAGACGTTAGAGAAACCGGACTCGTGGTTTAATATTATTAAACCAAATTCCAGCGTCCGCGTTTCCAGTTGAATATCTTGTATTCGTCACGAAGCATATGCAAGGCTAGCGCCAGATTATAACGAAATCATAGGAAGCATGAATATCCAAACTTATATCGTCGTTGACGCCCCTGTTGTAGCTGTATTCACTGTATTCAACCGGACAATCATCGCATTTTGCCAATTCTATTGTTCGCGAATAAAAGTGTTGCGACTTGCTTCTTTAAAATCCATATGATCCGTGTATTATTCCTCTATCTGTTCAAAGGTATTCAAATGAAAAGCAAGAGCACGAGGTAACAATTTGAAATCAGTCGACTGGTCCGGCCCGCGAGCAATTTGAAGGCTTGAATCTTGCCCGAGACGCAATTTGAGTTTGACACCTCTGCTTTAATCTGTTGCGTCATACGTTTCCAAATCCTAATTCATAAAGTCATGCAAGCAGTGCAGTTGATTAGCGGTCATCCTCATTCATAAACGATGTTATGTCAAACAATGATAGGTGAGATTGACAGCCTACGTTTCAGCAAGATTTGGAGTAGTAAATATATATTTACTGAAGTCAGCCGTGAGCTGGTATTTTTAGTTTATGGTGAGCACCGAGCAGGTCCCCGTGTTCATGCAATATAATTTGAGTCGACATTATGAAAAAATATCACGCAGTGAATACATACACTCGACTGATGCCGTCCTGCTAGCGAAGCAAGCAAAAAAACATGGCTGTTTCACCAAGCAACACGCAGCTAGGGATGGAGCTTATAACGCATCCATGCACTCAGCAACATATCTTTGAAAAATACCCTGATATACGCACTACAACATACTATTATGTCTTTACGTGATAGCTTATCATTCATCCCAGCACTTAATGGAAAAGTTTCCGGGGTATTATACGCTTAGTAATATTGGAATTATTGCAATTCATACTTGACTATGAGCAATTATTTTGATGATACTAAAAGAGTGTCGAAATTCACTCTTCACAGAGACGATATATAAAGTTATATGACCAGCCTTTAGAAATAGCTAATATCCCTCATTTTAGCATGTATATACAAAAATTGACTGTAACTTCTCCTAGAATCAAACAAGAAGTGTCGCCTANTATATTTTTGTGGCACATTTGAATGAGAATCAGAACGGCAAAAAGGCTACTTTGGAGCCGCGGTTGGGAGTCACTGGTTAGTAAAACGCTTGTGATGCTAGTACAGTGGTTCTCAACCTTTTTGACCTCGCGGCACCCTTTTCGAAATCAGTGCGTAAGTAGCTTTCAAATAAGATCAACTATATTTAATTTGAGCGTTCATGTCGTCAGCTATGGGATTAGCAATAATGCTGCGTTCAGATTGCTGAGCAGTAATTTCCTCCCGGCACGCAAGCATGATGGCGGGTGTTGCGTATCTATCCGTAGGTTAGCTATCTATAGCAAAACTGAATGCAGCCTTCAAGGCACGCGATATGTCCGGTAAAGCGAATTCGAGGGGGTTATTGATTAAGGGCACAACATCAATGTTTAATTGTCCAAATGTACAAACTTCACATCAAGCTCGATTTAGATTATTGATCGTTTGCTATAGACTAGAATTATTTTGCGCATAATTTCAAAATTAAAAAAAAAACGCTCGCGGCACACCTGCGAGACATAAATGGCACCCTACATCAATTACATCAATTGGAGATAGCACCGTATTTATTGTATCCTGAAAGGACAGCCGAATTCTTAGAATGAATGGGAAGCTGATGACATAACATTGACCATCGCCTGCAGTACGTGATACTTGGGTTTTTCCGAAAGTGAAGCCATTTTTTGCTCAACAGCATCAGAATCTGGGCTGAACAGAGATATTACAGAGATATAAGATCATTATATTAGTCATCTACTCCCCAAATATCACACCAAGTGCATTTCAAGTAGCCTACTAGGATGCTGCAAACCATGCTCTCTTGTCAGAGAGTGTCACGACATCATAAAGGTTGAGAACCACCGTTCGAAGATATGGCGAGACACCACTAGTGCTGATTGGGTGGCGATGAGGGACCTAGATCATAAAGTCTCCTTCTCTGATTTTGTCGAGATTACAATTGCTACTGAGTTATTATCGGCAGTCACCAATTAAAGTAGCAATCATAGTTTCTTGACTTCTTTAGAGGAAGGGCTTTTTTCGCCGCAGCTTGATATTACTAGCGCAGAGATAGCGATTGGTTCTCATTCATTTCTGGCGTATGTGGACTGTAGAGCTTCCAATCCGACGTGGAAGTTTGAGTATCTTCCGGGGTACAGAACGGTAACAAGGTGGTAGGAGCGTAGAATGTCGTGTTGGTGATTTGTGCGGTTTCGCTGATGAGCTATCCGCTTTAGTTGTCCTCGTTCGTTGATAAATCGTGTTTGGTCAGGAACGCTTGACGACATGACGCCGATGTGTGTATTTTCTATGCACATCGCAACGACCCCTTCGGGCTATTGGCTTCGCCGGCTAAGCGACAGAAAAGGGGAGGTGATGCCCTGCCGTTTACCGCTGTAACCCCTGACGAAGTGCGGTAAATGGTTCGTCGGTCATCGTCTGGTGTTCCGCGACTGGTTTCTGGCAACACTAGTTTGCTTTTCATAATTGTAATAACAAATCGAATTCCAACAGAAATCTATGTTTCAAAATTTTATGTCAAGCTAGTTTTGGTGTGGCCTGTTTACCAGCGATAGTACGATTCGTTTCTTGGGACTGACTGTCGGGTTGAACGATGCCATAGCGATCATAGTTCGTGTCGACATCAGTGCAGTGTCGCCATTGCTCTTACGCTCATCTTATAGACGTTATGTTTGATTTTTCATCTTTAATATAGTTCATAATGGATTTGGATAGTGTGCGAGTGTCCTTCGATTACGAATCGATTCCCGCGTGATCATGAGCGTGTTCCAGATGGGTTTGTGCAAAGTAGATGAGTAGTTGTTTGTCAGTACAACATTTGCAGATCTCTTCATATGTGTGTTTGTTCTATTTTTCGGTATGTGTACGTCTGTTGGTATCTGGGTGCTTGTGCATAACGCTATGTTTTGTTTCAGTCATGTTGTTGGATCGTCGGTCTTTCAACATCCGTAACTATATATTCAAGTTTCACCTTCGCTAGAACGTCGATTATAATTTCACACCCTCGTTACATCGTCGATTCTTCAATATATGAAGGTTTGGCTGTCGATAATTCTAGTTTCACCCTCGTCACGAAGACTTAAGTTTCACCCTCTTTAACGAAAATTGTAGTTTCANCCTCGTTGTTTCGTTGATTACCTGTTTCACCCTCTNNGAAAGTTTCCATTTCACAACATAGTTTCACCCTCTTTTAACGAAAATTGTAGTTTCATCCTCGTTGTTTCGTTGATTACCTGTTTCACCCTCTTTGAAATGTTCCATTTCACAACATAGTTTCACCATCTTGACGAAAATTGTAGATTCAACCTCGTTGTTTTGTTGATTACCTGTTTCACCCTCGTTGAAAGGTTCCATTTCACAACATAGTTTCACCCTCTTACCGAAAATTTTAGTTTCAACCTCGTTGTTTTGTTGATTACCTGTTTCACCCTCGTTGAAATGTTCCATTTCACAACATAGTTTCACCATCTTGACGAAAATTGTAGTTTCAACCTCGTTGTTTCTTGATTACCTCTTTCACCCTCGTTGAAAGGTTCCATTTCACAACATAGTTTCACCCTCCTAACGAAATTCGTAGTTTCATCCTCGTTGTTTCGTTGATTACCTGTTTCACCCGCGTTGAAATGTTCCATTTCACAACATAGTTTCACCATCTTGACGAAAATTGTAGATTCAACCTCGTTGTTTTGTTGATTACCTGTTTCACCCTCGTTGAAAGGTTCCATTTCACAACATAGTTTCACCCTCTTAACGAAAATTGTAGTTTCATTCGCGTTGGTCTCGTTGGTCAACATCGGTCATTCTTCAACATGTGTAGTTTATAGTCTCCCTCGCTGTGTCGTTGAGTAATAGTTTCACCCTAGTTGGATCGTCGATTCTTCAACATTTCTAAATATCTGTCAGTGTCTCCCGCGTGTGTGAGAGTGCCAGATTTTCAATCACCTTTTCGTATCGTTGTTGGCGTATGTGTCGGTGTCTTGATGCTCATCTGTCCTCTCCTTTGTTATGCCCCAAATGGCATTTGCGTGTTGTTTAGCTTTATGTTGTATTGCCGCGCCGTCGAAGTGCTTGTATTTCTTGTGTATTGTGTGTCTTTGGTTGCGTTTGTCTGCTATTTTGTGTTACGGGTGGATGTCCGGCTGATACTCATTTTCGACGACGCTAACTATGATCGCTGTGCAGATCGAAATAGATTGCAACTGCTCCTTCGGGTTATTGGCATAGCCGGCTTCGCCACAGAAAAGGAGAGGTTTATCCCTCCATTACTGATATAGCTCCTGATGACGTTCGGTAATGGCAAGTTGCTCTGTTCCGATCTGATCATGGGTACATTCGGTCTGCTATCAGACCAGGAAACGGTTTGTAGTAGTTCATTATCCGCCTTTGCTCGCGCGATGTATTATTTTGACGCAGCTAATTGATTCCTCGGCTTTTCAAGCTGCAAACCCGAGTCTGAAACGTGATCAAGATGATGATCGGTTGTTCGTGATGTTGTGAATCGTGTCAACGGTGTGCTGCGGTGATTATCATCAGGCCGAGACCTGTAAGCATCGTTGCACTTGGTCTAGTTGCACTCGTTATTCACCATGGAATAAATAAAAAATCATATGTGCTTGTAATATTGTACTTGTCTGGTTCCGCGATAAAAAGACGGTAGAAGGGAGATGTACTTACCTGGCAAAGATGATGCGTTAGGGAGCAAGTTGATAAATGGTACTGGTACATGTATGCAGTGCGCCAGCTGTCGTATTGTTATCCAGACTCGTGTCTCTGTGTTCCTGTACCATTAAAACGCCCCGTGTGTTTTATTTGTGCGCTGAAGCTATATTTGGGAAATCCGATCAGCCTTTCGGTTCGAAACATTGTTGCAAATAACCCGAGATATTCATACGTGTCTACTGCGACGCCATTTTATTCAGCGCCCCCTCACACTTCCCCCATGCCACCCCTATGAGACCCGCCCCCATATNGNNNCNGAGTGTAAACGCGTCCTTAAATTCGAATTGACCCCTTTGGAGGCGCTGGCGACAAGGTTATGAAACACTGCGTTAGTTGGAAGGTCGTTGGTCGTATGTATTTGAAATCCTGCGATGTTGCGTAATGTGATTAAAGGCACAGACTCCTGTTGCACCAGCTTTACGGTGTATAATTAAAGAAGAACCAGCGGTATTCAACGCAACTCAAATTAGAGATATTTTATTGTACTTTGTAACTGATTCGAATCTATTCCAAACTGTTATTTGAAATGGCGAAACCTCATAACGATGATCTAGTTCCGGAGTGCATGGAACTAGTGATGCATTTGATTTATTACCGCAAGGTTAAAAGGGTTGAGAGCCAATGCTTTTTATCAGTGGTACCCAACACTTTTTGATGTCGGAGCTGCATTTCAAACTTCAGAGTACTTATGGAGCCACAAGAAAACACTTGGGTCCTTCTAACAAAAACTTAAAGGCAGTTGACGATGAGCCGATACTTCGATGTCAGTGAAAATGTGTCGAACTTTCTCTTCACAGAGACAATATATAAAGGTCTGACAAGCAGAACTCAAGATATATCATTGTCTGACGGATATTCACTATTCAACCGTGCGTTTGACGCTAGTCTGGAAGAATTCTCTTAGCTCGTATTCAGAAGCGGCATTAGGCGTCTTTAGACATAACTAGTATCCCCTATTTTAGCATTCACATACAGAAATTGACTATGATTATGCATAGAAAGAAAGAACAACTCTCTATTATAATTTTGTGGCATATTCAGAGGTTAATCAGAGCCGTAAGAAGGCTATATATAGCTTGGAGCTATAGCGTGATAACAGAGTCGTGGATGGGAATCACTGCTTTAGACCATTGAGGTATCAAACGATCTCATACGGCCAGCAAATCGATTCTGAGTAAAAGAAGAATGCTTGCATTATCGGAAACATTGTCAAAAAAATTGAGACTTTTAGTAAGAAATATTTTCAGGCAAATAATCCCTCCAGATAGTACGTCAAACATTTTCGAAATCCCCATATTATAACCATCCAACTGCAGTGATATCAAATTATGAAGTTATGAAAATTAAATATAACCTCGATATATCATCGTGTCGACATCGAGCGGTAATTGTTTTCGAGTTTCGTAAATTTTTCAGGACCATTTCAAAACTTACGATTGAAACACAAACAATTGATGTTAACCTCTTCCTTTCTTTTCAACAATACGATTTAAATAGGGCTACTATATTTTGGAAATCTGAAAAGTTGACACTTTTCCAAAATTTTCAGACTTGCAAAACCGAAGGAAAATCTTGAAAAATGTTTTTTTTCAATTTTCCCACTTGGTGGTCGGTTGACTAAAAAAAGGTCAACTTCCCGGCTCAGCTCCCGAAATAGACGCCGGAGCGTTCCTTCGGTTCTGGTTACCTGTATCTCGACCGCTTTTGCCATATTTTTAACCAATATTCTCAAGGACGAGGAAAAAATATCCAAAAAGAGGACATTTGGGCGTCCTACGAGGACACTTTCAAAAACGTCAAAAAATAGGACAAATCGTCTAAAATGAGGACGTATAGTAACCCCAGATTTAAGACGATACCGTCACTCGTAATAACTCAGTGAATATGCCCTCGCGAAATGCCAATTATGGCGATTATACCCGTTCTTGGGTTTGTGCACAACATTTTTGTGCAGAATTCGAACCCTGCTAATCCGTGCGATACGGCTGATCTCATCAGTACCTTTTCGTAGCAAACTATCGCCTTACTACCGTAAGCACAGAATTTTTCAAGTTCACAAACTGTATCGCTTCGAGGTATCAAAAGTCATTCACAAATATTTTTCCAATAGTTTGCCTCCTGTGTTTGATTACTTTTTCATGCCTGCTAAAAATATCCACTCCCACAACACGAGATCCTCGTCTAGAGGAAATATCTACTTACGCCCACCCAATAGCAACCTAACTAAGAGATCTATCGACTACTCGGGACCTATCATCTTGAATGCATTACCACCGTATATCCGTGAATTGCCTTAAAATAGATTTTAACAAACCCTACTTGATCACATCTTGTCGTTACACTAACACTGTTGCCGTACCTCGCTCAGACATTGCTTCATTGATCATTTGCTACCATCGTTTAATTTTTCTTCTA
>ATSW01004365.1:0-14122 GCA_000444245.1 Botryllus schlosseri
GTATGTGCCGATTATCTCTACAATACGAGCCAATGTTAACGGTTCGTGCCCTTTGAGTCCCTTGGACTACGACTACCTGAAAATATGTGTAGACTAGTGATATGGAGATAAACATAATTCGCTAAATCAGCCTGAACTAAATGGTCACCAGAATAATGGATTAATATTTCTCAAGCATTAATAGGGGATCCTAAGATGTCTTTGTGCACTATCCATCAAAATTATGGTACCGTTAAGAGTAGTTAAGCCATATGACATAGTGGGAAGGGAAAATTGGCCAAGACTCTATTCAACATATTGTTGGGAAAAACAAGGCATCTAAACCCAAGTAAAGTATGCCTTGGACTTGTCACTTTTATGGTAGGAGTAAATACAACAAACATATACCAAATTGTTGATGAAAATTTGGTGGCATTATAGAATGAGAGCCTTACTTGTTGAAAAGGCATCGATCGTGATGTTCTCAACCAAACCGCTGAGGTTGGCCTGTTGTATGGCTCACGAGGAACTAGCAGCTGTTGGATATATCTGGAAAAATGAGAAAGCCTAAACACCATGTGTTCTTGGTGTTGAAGCCTAAAGGACTTTGGCCTTTATATGAATTGTTCTGTGATAACCCCGTATAACCATGCAGTTTTTTGAAAAGTGATTGTGAAAGGGTTCTGGGGCCTTGACCTAAAGATAACTTGAGTATTCAAAATCGTGCATCAACAACCTTTGTTTAAGACGACTTTGAAGGATTTTGTTTTTGAATTGGAGGAAAGCCCGGACACAAGGGTCCAGGTGGTTGAGTCTGAATCCAGAAAAAATTGTGGAGATTCAAGTCTAGTGAAGCATTAATGGATCGGTGAACTGTTGATTGTGATAATCATTGTATTACAAATTTAACATTCGGCATATGATAGTGCCAAAACGTAACTATGCCCATATAAAAATTAATTCATACAGACCTTTCTTTACTCTCTTTTAGTCTACTTTTGAGGTTGAGATGTTTTCATACAAGTCATTTTAACAACATGCTTCTATCAGTTAGCATACTGGTACTGAATTCTGTAAATAAACAAGATTTCGGTAAGGGCTAATAAGTGAAACTTTACACTACCTTTCTCTAACGGACTTGTATATAAAGGAGCAACAAGTGGTACTTTGATTGTATGAAATGGATCGACTTACTTTTATAGTTATAGCTACCTTCAGTACTCAAATCGCCTAGATGCGTTATTGGTTTTGCGTGCAGTTAGCAGGTGCCAGAACATTTACCATTTTTCGTTGTGTCATATTTTGCTAGGAACTGATTTTGACCTGATTAGTCTTCCGTTTCATAGCAACTCTCCTTGGTTGCTCAATGTTGAAATTACAAAGGGTGTTTATGGATTTTTATAATATCATCCTAGCCCTGTTTTATTTCTGGTTATTCAAAGTTTGTAGGAAATCTACTAGAATCCAACTAGTAATATAAGCGAAAATTGTCTGTAATTGAAATAAAATTTGTGTTTGGTACACTCCAAAGCACTGATGATAGATGTATATGGCGGAATGGGGATGACTTAGCTCCAAAACATACCTTCCAACTCTTGTCATGTTCACTTTGAGTCTTCATAATCACAATGGCTGAAACGTTTTGCAGCTGCGAGTTGCTGAGGAGTTCTGAGGTAGCATGTTTCTATATTTGCTAAATGGTGGCGAATTCACTGACAAATAGATGGTATACATCTTAGGACTAATTTTCTCCTTTGCAGAAAGGTGTTCTTGTCTGGTAAATCTGTAAAAGGCCAGACAGATTAATTCTTCTTCCCAGCAAAAAGACTGTCTGGTGCAGGGATGAGGAACGGTCCGTTAGTCTGCGATTATATACGACAAGTCCGTGGTCTACGGATAGCAGCTTACAGTATATACTTAACTGGCAGTAGCTGACACGAACGTCCTGTGTAGTTCTTGACTGTAGTTCAATAGACACAATCAATTGCCTTTTCCAGATATATTGTACGGACGGTCATCATATCAATTCGGGTATAAGCAGTAGGTTGGCGTACAGAGTCTCACTGAGTCAATCTTTGATATGCACTGGGTTATAACTATACGATAAGTCACGTGATGTAGTATTGTTCAATAACCGATAGGAGAGAAGGAGCACGAGCTCCTGCACTGGTCATATCTATGAAAAGTCCATACGATCTGAAACTATCCAGAGCCCAGATGTCTTAAAATGGTAAAAAGTAAAAGCATCTCTCAGTGGTCATTATTGACTTATACTGTCGCATTCGACGATAATATAAGCAGCTTTCATACTGGTAAACAAAGTAAGATATGGCTGCTTGGTGGAACATAAAATTCGATGTCTGTCGAAATAATGTGCTAGACTAATTTACGGCAATGTGAATTCTGGATCTGTACGTTGGTATATTGATAGTAGGGTAAGCATAAAATCATAAATCGTATGCAGACACGAGTGACCTGTGATATTTTCTGCGAATATGCATAATGACAATAGACATTCGCGATTCTCTGCCACCAGCCCCCTACTACTATATACAGGACTCACTAGTCTAATATGACTCAGAATATTCGACATAGTTGCCTAATATTGATACAGTTCCTGATAAGATCGAGATATTCTGTCAAATTAGACTAGGTAACACTGGTAACAGCTGTACTCATTCTATCATGCCAACAAAAACTAAAAATAAGGCTGATGAATGGAGTGCTCTTTAGACGAACTAGTCAGCGTGGCACGAATGTATCATAATGCTAATGTTAGTACATTAATGCGCTGAGGATAAATGCAATACGCTTGCGAGTCGCAATCACTTGGATATATATTATAATTTGTGGATATTCTGTCACGCAAATGTGTCCAATTTGTGCTACCATATTGTGTTCGTGTATTCATTGTTATGGATTCTACGTCTTAGCGTAGAAACGCCAGTATAAGTTCGTACCTCTCCCAAATGAGCCGCATTGTCACTGAGTTAAAAATGCGCAAATCCGCACTTCATGGATTGTATCAATACAGAGTTAAAGGTCGTAAATTTAAACCCTCATCTAGGCACTGTAAATCTTATATTTCAGAGAATGCCTACATTGCCCCTCCAAATTGTTAAGGAAAGGTATTATAGTGTCAGATTATGAATAAAACTAGTACCTGAAAAAATACGCTGCACATATTATGAGCCATTAGTAAGATGAATTGCCGTTGCGTAAGCAACAGATATAATCACTCTCAATAAAATTAAAATAAAAGTCTTAAATACAATAGAAAAGTACACACATCAGTTTTTGCGAAATTGATGTGTCGAAAATTGAGTCCCAGGGTTCACGCTTTCGTTTCATGAGATCGATTGCGTCAACGCTAAATCAACAGACGTGTTTGAACTCTATAATTGCCGATACTCACTATCATGTTGAGTTAACAACAATGTCGCAATTTGTTAATGAACGAAAAGTCGAATATGCTTCGTAGATTTAGCCGTTTCTTGATGGCACTTTGTGCTTATCTGGAATGTCCGTATGCATGTTAGTAGTTAGCTATACCATCAGGTTGCTTTACCTAAAATGGCGCCACCATTTTTTCATGTATGCGAACTTTTGCAGTGAGCTGAGGTATATATAATATATGTGTGTATGCATATTGCATATCCATGCCATGTATGATGCCCACATGAATTGTACATTCGATTGTAATATCCAATGGCTACCAATGTAGACAGCATGAATGTGTCCTCTAGTTTTGGCTAATTTGTGGCTCTATCAATGTAAAGCCACCAGCAGCCAGCACTCCCGAAACAGCCCAAAACGAAGCATCCATGAGTCTCAGACTATATCCACAAAACAGGACATTGACAGTTATTGCGGGAGGTTCTAAAGTCTTTTGGCGTTGAATGGTGACGTTCGCATGTCCCTCTGGAAGCTCTTAGCCTTATAATGATTGGATCGGCTTCTTGCCACAGTTGCAAAGTTTATAGAATTGAAGCAGTCCGATAAAATAGGATCGACTGCTTGCCACAGTTGCAAAGTATACGGAAATGAAGCAGTGCGATAAAATAGGATCGACTGCTAGCCGAAGTTGCAAAGTATACAGAAATGGAGAAGCCCAACGAAATGTACTGGAATAGCTCCATGAAGTTGATGAACTAAAGATGGAAAGAGCCAAGGACATAGAGATATTGCATTCGGAATCTCTACCTACGACGAACCCTCAACCAACCCCGCGTTCTATTGGAATGCCCGATCCCCGAATCGACACGAAAGTACTTGATGGTGTAAAGTACTCAAACAAGGGGTCGGTTTCTGGACTGATTTCGGTTCGATAGCTACAGCTGGAAAGCTGGGGAATAATATACGATGGTCTGCAAATTGGTCACCTTGAACTCTGAGTGTCTTTTTTTGTGGCATCTGTCGGCATGTTTCTTGTATATTACATATGCTTGTGTGTCGAGGCAGGAAAGGCCTTCACATTTATATGTGTAAACCAACCTTGGAGTATTGAACAGTTATCAATCATGCATGACATATTTATAGGCTTAGCTCTTACTCGTATTCTGATAGACCTGTACGAGACGATGTTTATAGAAACGTCCTATTTTTGTGTTCATAATTGATCGATAATGATTGGAGTATTTGGTTGTATTAAGTTAATTAATTAATTATTTAAATAAATAATTAATTATGCTGGACCTGGAAAGGTCACTGCTTATTTCGATCAAGCTGCAACCACTGCTTCAATCAACGTCGTCAAGCCCTGGGTGTGCAGGTGGAAGAGTGTGGAAAAGAGAAGTTCAAGTTCAACACTGTGAAGCAAATCGAGCCAAGTGTAGGAAAACTTGCATGGCAATAGCCTTGAAGCTACATTATAAAAAATGGAGGCACCACTCTGGAAAGCTACCGGTGTAGAATGACACTTCCGGTATAACATCACGAACATTTGCTACACTCCCACTAGCCAATTGAGTGGGTTTGACCGACTAATGCACCCATAGACACCACACTCGCCCTTCATTCACGTCTGTAATCTCGTTACTGATTACATCGACTAACCGATTTCGACTACAACTCGAACACAACTGCAATTTCATCTGGTGGGGGAGAGTCTGGTGACGAATCTAGCGCACAAACGTGAGGATGCCACGAAGATGTCATGGAGCATCAAAAAGAACTCACCCGACATGTTGCTGAGAGGACGAAAGTGTTCAAGAGCATTAAAACAAACAAACCTAGCGCGATGAAAGTGCAACTCCATCCGACAACCATGAGACACGTCAAATAGCAGAAAGCCAGAGTAAGAAGTATTATTTCTTGGTTACTGTAGTATTAACTCTTTTTTCTATTCTAATGTGCATATCTTGATCGTTCGCATGACCCGCCACCAGACGTGGTCAAAGTGGCCAAGACTTCTACTTAAGTAGAAGTTGAAGAATAAATTTCCAAGATATTGCAAAACTACTCCGAGTAGAATTACAAAATGAATCGAATGTAAAGTATTCAAATATATAGTGTCACGTTATTAGTGCCGCATTTTTTGGCAAGGCACCACATGATGTTATTTTCGGAATTGCAACATGCTCTCGAGACGATGTGATAAGCTGCGTGATCATCCAATCATTCAACGATTGAGCAGCCTGGTCTTACTGAGCCTTTGTCGGTATGTCACAAAACAATTGACCATAAACGAAGTGGTTAGAAATTACACTCTGGTAGACTAGTAACAATCTATATAGCTGTGTATTGATGCTCTGGAAGAAACGCCCAGTGCTGACATGAACACACCTCTTGCATGATTTAAACCGGACTGATAGTGCCGTGATACGCAATTAGGCAGTAATTACTTTCATGTGATTAGTTCTGATGCACATTAGGCACAATACATTGCCGCTATGTCATTCCTGTTCTGTTCTACCGTCGGTTGTGTTCTATGTTGCTAGTCACATTGGTTACCTTTACTTTAATAAAGCTACAGTAACCTACGGCAACGCAATAGCCAGATTACAACATGTAGTTTATATATATAAATTACTCGACAACAATTGTTGTAGTTTTGAATCGTATCGTATGGGGTTCAAGTAAATTATATAGCGCATCATTGCAATTTGTTTTAAACTTTCCGAGGTTTCATATTCTATAATATAATTGATTGTGAGTTACCGGCATAATTGAGCAATTCTGCGTATATGTGAGTCATACCATGCTCCATTGAAGGTATAATTACCTCGATATCTGTTACTCGATGCAAAAGTAATAACGACCTTTTACCGCAGCCATCGTGCAAAATGCAATGACTACCGTCTTGCCTCTCACTTCGTATTTGATATCATTTTGTGACTAGATTCCACTTGGCTTGACTCGAATCACCGTTGGAAATCGAGTGACCTTACTTTAATTGCGTCATAATGTAAAATGACTCAACATGACTTGTGACTCTAGTAGAGATTTTATCCAACACTTCTCCAAATAGAGCAATGTTTTTCTAACATCGTATAGCGCAACGGTCGGGACTCTATGGCTGGCGAGCCATTTCTGGCTCTTTTGGGTATACGATGTGGCTATTTGCTAATTCTGATTGTTGTACTCCATTTAACAATATTGCAGTGACTTCTGTTAGTAAATTGTCATCACGGCCAAATAATTATTCTCGTGGCAGTACAAACATGTCTTTGGGAGGCCAAGACTGACGTATTCAGGGACAGGGGCTCAGACGCCTCCTTACGAAATCGTGAAGTGTAAGTTCGCTCGCGAAGTCGATGCACCGCTTCGAGATCTTGAATCACCCGATACCTTGATTGACCAAAAAGAATAACAGATATGAAAACGCCTGTATGACAATGCAGCCGTGGAAGTGACATTCACAATTAAATATTCAAATTGCAAGCAACGTCAAAGCTTTCCACGTCTTGATTGGTGATAAATACACAGATTGCTTGATTTTGCTAGTAAAAATGTTCAAAATCTAGTCATTTATTAACATTGAACAATGAACATCGACAGAAAATACCAATAATTAAATCATTGAAGATTTCGCGTCATTGACGTATCACTCCTTACTGTGGGTATGTACTGATGTAGTGATCATGAACATGTATAGAACCAAAGTCTTCTGGTATAAATCATAACCAGAACGGGAGCCGGTAATATCTGTATATAAATTCGATTGTAGGTAATAGGCTTACATCTTCGAATACGAGAAAAACTACTCCTTATGACATAATTTTATGTTCATTTTATCATATTCCCACGTGGCCCTACTTAAAACAATCGATTGCCATGATTATTTACTTAATATCCCGCCTCATCTACCCGCTTATGCCCCATTTTAGCGTGGATTGGTGGCTAGAATAAAAAATCGTCGGGGCAAGAATCGTCAGCTAAAAAGTTGGGCAATTGATTTATATTGATGTCGCTAGCAACAATAATGATATTAGGTAAAGTCAATGTAAGCACGGGTAATCGTGATTACTATTCCGTGTAATTGTAATCGATCATAGTCGACTGCTCCACGATTTCGGTGTAATCGTAGTCGCGTGATTCTGAAGTAATGGTCATTGCTGCCGTCCGTATTCCTGAAGTAGCAAAATCATGCCATTTCTGATGTTTACTTTACTGGAGCCAAAATGCCGATAGTATAATCTTGAAAAAACAAAACAAATTGAGAGCCTCCAGAAGGAGGAAATGTTCCGATAACGCCTGCATTCCGCCAAGGTAAAGCCTTACGGACTATAATTAGGTGACAACGTTGGTAATTATTGATACTGTAGCGTAGAATAGGGGGTTTATCCCACGTGAAGTCCTGCAACAATCGTTTTTTTTTGAGCCACCAGTTCCCTTTGCAACCCGCAAGAGAGTTACCACAAGGGAGCTGTGACGGAGTTAAAGACCCGTCCACAGTTAATAATGAATTGACGTTTGCCGCGTTAATTGACCGTAAAAATACCCGAAACCGGGAGTTAGTACTTGCAACACTGCTGCCAGTTGCGGGACGATGGCAGCTGCGAAATTATGTAACGCCGAGTGCGGAAGCCCCACTGACGTTACCGTGGATCGAACGGATCCCTCTTTCTCGAAGAGACTTAGCGTCGAAGGTAGCATGTATGTTAACGCTAGTCTAAATCGGGGGAATATGGCCAACCCTCGAATCCCTTCATGGTGAGCGAGGTAATTCCGCGAGCATTAATCAGGACAAAGGTGTATGGAAGAATCCTGACAATAACGGCCGATGCGTTCGCCACAATGATAATGTGGGAATCGGTTATCCGACGGCCCCAAGGTCGCAGCAGTCGTGCCGTTTACCGAGAAAGACATTTTAGATGCAGCTAGCGACACACACACTGTGAAACGAAAACGTGTGTGTGACGAGGATTCTGAAGGTAATATGCAAACCTTTCCCGAAAAAGGGCCCCGACGACAAAGAATGAGGAACTCGTCGGCGTGAGGCTAGATGCGGGCACGCAGCTACCTCAGAGGAAAAAAACAGTCGAGTGAGGAAGCCCCACTGACTAAAAGGAACCTCGCCCCCTCCCCATCGAAATCAGAAACACGTCAAGGCCTAATCAGGCTGATTCGCGGTCCGATAACTACGTATTAACTGTGTAATGGGACCGATGTAGTGTTTAAATTGGAATTAGAAGGACTGGTAGCCAGGCAGTTGAACGGGTTAAATCTATTTATGAACCACCAGACCTCACCAGTCTGGATAATAAAATTACACCATGGGAGGTACAGAAGAATGTAAAAATAAAGTATGCCAACTTCATGCAGCGTATGATATAGATCGACGAGGTCATCTCAATGGCCTCGCAGGCCATAAAATACCAATGTAACATCGAACTTGAAACCTTTTTTTTATAATCCAAAGGATGAAGAGCAGGCTAAGGGCTAACAGGAGTTAATTGAGAATTTCCGGAACTTGGCCGCCATCGAACAGGGGTTTACGCAGTAGAAATAACTGACCACCGTCGTGACATCCCATGAACGGTAAGGACAGGAGGGTGGTTGGAAAAGGGTGTGAGGCGTTGTATAGAATTTTCAACCTCTTAATGCGTCTGTCAAATCGACAGAAGTTTCCTTTTCAATAGTTCCAGAGGTGACGAAAAGGATAAGGGCAGCGGCAACGGATCAACGAAACATATCTCAAGACACACGTCCGGCGTTGGGGTTTCCAGAGAAGATGAACACCCCGAAGATACAGACTTCTAGAACGAAAGCTACGCCCTGAATGACCACGACTTCTTTGCGAGCAACAAAAACCACGATGGAATCAGGAAGAACCTGGAGCGCCCTGCGTAACGAACTGATTGTAGGAGAACGGATTGAAGAAATTCGGAACGAGACTCTGGGTAGCTAGTCTACCCAGCCCGTGAGTACTCGAATTACTAACCTATATAGCGAAGGTGTAACCGTAAATTCTATAACGACCGCTGTAAACTCGAAAGATAGTTTGAACAAGGATTGACCAGGTCTCTATCGTACGAAAGGAACAGAACGAGCCTGGTCAATGATTATGTTACGCCGTCATCCTGGTCGTGAGGATATGAATTAACCACTACCGTAATTAAATAAGGAAAAATCAATATAACGGAGGAATTGCATAACCTTCAAAAAGGAAAGGAACTATTCTTTTAAAGTGGGGACGGACATTCACGTGCGCCATTTTAAAAGACCGGCAAAACGTCCAAGAGACGGGAGGCTGGCCATAATTATCGTTGTAGTGGTAGTTGTTGGTTTTCTAATATATTTCGTTAAGAAATATTATCATAGCATAAATCATTATGGATTGGATGATCGACGTAGGATTGTCGCGAGAAATAGACGACATGAGATCCGGATGCAGACGTTGAATAGTAGTCCCATTATACAAGTAGACGAGTTAGCAAGTCATGAAACTGAAAACTTGATAGGCCCACAAGGGATAAATACTGGATAAAACAATGACAAGAAAAGTAACTTTCAAAAACAAAAAAAATATATATATATAGATGGTTTATGCTGAAATAGCAAGGTATTTGTATTTGTACATAAATTAAGTTTACCAATTTCGTTCTCGCGGACAAGGATGTATTGTTCCAAATTGATGGGTTGCGATTGAAGGGTGACCACAGTGTGATATCATTGGGCCACCACTCTAAGGTGGTATGAAGTAATAACGGCGGGGGATCTCTCTTTAGACTGTATGACTGCCCTTTTACGCTTGATTTTGTTTGATTATTCGTGGTGCTTCAGAAATGAAACTTAGATAATCTTGCCTCTCGAGGTTAAATGTAATCACGTCGACAAGGAGATCAAAATAGAACAAAGCTGCGTGTCTTGCCCCAAGGCGATAATGGAAGATTAGGTCGGCTTTTCAGAAAGATTTGAGAGACGCTATTTTTACTGTATGCCCAATGGATTTGAACCCGCCCCAGGCATTCATGCCTATTCTTGTTATGAGATTATATCGGATTGTAACTTGCTAAGAATAACGGCAATTATAAGGTAATTGTGGTAGGTATAGGTAATCCAATTATGAACACCATGAACGGATAATCACGGTGGTATGTTCATCAGTACCGAAAATTCAAAATCCGCTCATCTCTGTAAGCTACTAGACAGAGTTATTCATATTACTGACGTTTTAGTGGTTTTACATACTGCTGCTCAACTGCACACTATGACAAGTAGGCCTACTACCTAGCTATTATACTATCTCGTTCGGTGTGAGGTAACAAACGTTTAAACATGCCCCGTGCCTGTTCTACCAACTTCTGAAACCGCCTGTCTTCGCAAGGCAGTAATTGATTTTAAGTACATTATCAATGACACTCACGAATGCACAGCCTCATTGCAGAACTGGTATTTGGTTCCAGAACTTATTTCCCGAACTGGTATTTGGTTCCAGAACCTATTTAGTATTTCCCATCACATATCACTGAAATCGGTGTTCATTATGATGATCGTGTAAATCTGAGCTAGGCATCATACAACAGGCAACGTAGGCGTTCGTAGATAGAAATCAGATGACATCAGCCAGCGGCAAACTTGCTCGGGTATATGGATTTACTTAAGCAAGTTACGGTTATTTCAAACCATGACAGGATTTCGAGAATCTTAAAATACAACATGTCGACAAGATTGCAACATTTGTGCGGACAAAATATAAACATATGTATTCAAAATATTCGCAACGCAAGGCCTACATTAATCCGGCAGGAAAGTGTGGGATACAAGCTAGGGATGGTGTGAACGTGAGGTTGACGTTCGCATTTTGTGTGTGAACCTCAGAAGTAGGTGGGTTCTGTACTGTGAACCTTTTTCATACATTACAATTTTCACTTCATTATATAGTATCTTTTGATGAAATTTATTGCATTTCAACTGCGGGACACTCCATGCATGGTGCTGACAGCATAAAAAATCATCACTAAAGCAGCATGCACCTTGCCAATCTCTATATTTTACTTGCTTACATACAAAAGTTTGCCCGAAATATCCAGCTTTCCGTTTGTGAATTTTTAGTGACTCTCTGCTCTGACCTTGGCCCGCAATGACACAACACCAAAAGCGAAATAAACTACATGCAATCTGCCAATTATGCTTTTATTCAAACAATCTATGAAATTGATATCGCTGTCAGATCTAGGGGGCGTACGGGGTCAATCTTGACGTCATATGTTTATTGTGTCATAAAAACAAAATCCGTGTGATTGGGGTGTTGGCCACTGCTGTATAGCCTGAGGTAGAATTAAAAAAAAAACGTATTTGTGAAATTTTTTCGGATTAGTAGTGAATTAGGATTTCAGATTTTTTTTGTTGGATTAAAATTAGGATTGGGATTTACCGATTTTATGGGTGATTGATCTTCAGTGGCGAATGTCAACGAAGTTTTCCGTTCTACCAAAGTTACATCATGTACTTTGACACTCATTATGCGTTTAATTTCTTTGTACAGAATTATAGGCAATTAGGCATAGGATGTTGGCTTTCTAGTACAAAATTATAGGCATAGGATGTTGGCTTTCTAGTACAGAATTATAGATAGGGTTGCCATACCGTTCTTATTTCTAAGATTTGTCCTTAGTTTGAAGGGCCACGTCTTAGAAAACTCAACTGTCCTTATTTCTAAGAAATGTCCTGATTTTCAACTTGCGTCCTTATTTTGTCTTATTTTCAACCACTACAGAACTTCGATTGATTTTCTCTGGTATCTGTGTTACATATCATTCTAAAATTATTCTCTTGCGTCGAGATTTTATGACATCATGAATGAAAGGAACTCTCGTAACGTACACACCACATGATTTGACTTATAAGTGGTGAGATAGCAAGGGCAGTGAGTTGTGGTATAACAGTTCCGCTGTACCAGGCTACCGCCTAGTCTACAGCAGAATAAGCTGTGGGGAAGGCAGCATTTATTGCGTACTGAAAAAAGACGCAGTGCAGTCAACTCATCGGTTAAAAAGTAGTAAAGCTATAAATTATTGATTAATTTAACTAAATTATATTGCACTTGCGCATATAGTTTTAGCTACTAATATGGCTAAATCTAAACGTTTTTTTTTTCGTGACGATTATGGGAGAGAATACAAAGGTATCTAACGAAGCTCGAAGGGCGAGTGTTTCGCACATTGCAATATCTGCAATTGTGACATTAACCTGGAGGCCATAGGCAAGACCGACATTTCAGCTCACATTGATACCCTCAAACACAAGAAGTGTGTCATAATGATTAATTTGAGCCAGTCGATGAATAATTATTCCACCAGTCGATCAGCACCAACGACCACACAAAGACTGCAAGACAGCTGCAGCAGAGGGTACCTGGGCATTCCATACTGTAAAGAAACAGCAATCATTCATCACCAAAGATTGCACATCGCAATTGTTCAAAGCAATATTCCGTGATTCGAACATCGCAAATAAGTTTTCTTCGGCCAGAACCAAGACTACAAGCATTATTAGTGGAGCTCTTGCCCCGTACGCTCAAAAATGATTTTGTCTAACTTAGTGTACGGCTTTTTTCCCCTTCTCCATATTGGATGACGCCTCTAATCACAGCGAGTTGAAGAAGTTTGTTTTATCACCCTATGGGGGAGGTGGGGCAAGACTGACGTTAATTTTTTTTTTGGGGGGGGGGTGACGAAGTGCTGTTTCGGCCCTGACTACAGGTAGACCTGGGCTGTCGTGAGATCGTTGAAGCACTTTCTACTAACATGGAGCTGCTGGAGCAGATTGTTTCTGGAGAAAAGTATGGAATGTNATATGCCACGGCNCATATAAATACGTACAAAATATGTACAAAAACGATTTTTCGTGCTAATCTAATTTTTCTGCTATCCTTACTTTTGGGTCCATGTCGATGGCAACCATGATTATAGGCATAGGATGTTGGCTTCCTAAAAGGAATGGGGAGTTTATATCGGATTAGGATTAGAAATGACATTTACTAGGTACTAGGATTAGGATTAGAAGTTTCGTATTTGGATTCGATTAGGACATAGAAAGTTCAAATCTGCTCATTTCTGTCTTACATAGGCCCATACTCCTTNANAACTACATTACATTTATAAATGCTGCAAATATATGTCTTATCAAAGTAAACAAGAATTGTCTTATCAAAGTCAACAGNATGGTGTTGGCCATTGTTATTGTAGTAAGTTCAGTTTGCAGTACTAGATTGAGTCAAGCCGTCCCAGAATTTTGTTGGTCAATCGATTGTGGTGGATGCGAGAAATGCAAGATGCTTCTTTTTCGGATGATAAATGATACGTGAGTCTCAGGCAATTGTTTGTTGCCGGACTCGATTTGTCAAAATTTCAGGTCCATTCAGGTTGGTCATCTGTCCGACTAGTTGCTGTCGACACTTTATCACCTAAACATGCGGTACATATTGCGCTCCATAGTACCTGAATTTTTATTTTCAATAAATTCCAACATATCGCCACTGCGTATAGTTCAACTTCACAATCAAATTCAGCCCAGCCAAAATCCTTGTCTCAATGTTGGCATTGTCAGCCAGCAGGAACTTCAGGGAATTTGTGTAATACAGCAGTTTTCAATATGATACAGAGTTTACTCCCAGCACTTTTGAACGGTCACCACAGGTCACCTTAAACTTCAACTGTGCCTGAACGTTAGCCATAGCAACCAAGACTATTTCAAT
>ATSW01004367.1:0-12203 GCA_000444245.1 Botryllus schlosseri
CGAGTGTCAGCCGAAAATATTCGGGTTCATTTCAATATGAATATACTATTTAATTGTATATTGAAGTTCTGTACCTCCAAGAAGCTCTTCATATACTAGTTCACGACAACGTAAGCTGTAAGCTTCGATCACTTCGTTTGCGGTCAATTTATTTGTGAGCGAACAATGGAGTTTCTGTAAAACGCACGATCATTAAATGATTGGTCGCTCTCACGGGTTACACCAGCGTTTCGCGAACAATCCGAACATATGCAAGATTCATTGATTTTTATCGACACCGATTACTTGATGACTTGAAATTGACTGGTGAATTTTTCTTCGAGTCCCGAGTCAATCCATATTTCTGATACGCCGAGTCAAGTCATTTTAGCAAAGTGACTCGAGTCCAGTCAAGTCATTCGAAAAAGGTGACTCGAGTCATCCCAACACTGATTATTACTTGTGTGTATGGCGGGTCTACTGTATACCGCCCGCTGGACTCAGTTTGCAAGGACAGGACTATTCGGCATTTGCACATATCGATATCGAAGGTTTCCGCTAATTTGCGACGATCATTTTGTGCCAACATTTAATCATCGACGATCCATCTGCGAGCGCAAACGCGAAAAGACTTTCTCTCGTAATTGCGAATATAGTTAGACTTATTCGGGTAAATTAGGCGTCTCTTTCATTTTCAGGAGGGGAAGGCCACCAAGCAAAAAACCGTGTGACAATTAGTGAATTAAACACGCGAAGTGTGATGAAAAATTTCACTACTAACTTAGTTTATTGTAATGTACGACGATTTACTAAAAATGTGACTGGACCGTGGATATCCCAATGCGTCGGAACTGATATTTTTGTCATCAACATCCCAAGTGTCGCGGCCAGACTAATCAAATTTTCGGTTGACCTTGCAAGTTCAGAATCTGAGCAATTCATTTTCGATAATATAACAGGAATTCGATAATATAATAGGAAATTACCTCGCGGGCCACCCCTGATATAGACAGACCCATTCGATAGTCTTCAGAGCTGGAACCGGAGCTGGAGCCGGAGCTAATGTATGATAGAAGAAAGCTCCGGAGCCGGAGCTGGAGCAATTCAACATTTACGGTTGCTCCAAAGCCCCGAAGAGAATGTTCAATTGATGTGGTGCGATCGAACAATGNCAACATTGAAATGTTTTGCACGGTCGCACTGCACACCTCCTNTTTAGACTTCAANATTATTCNGGNGTCAATGTGGGCCTAAATGCACTTGACCCCTCATCACCTATCTGGGGCTGGTGAATCGACGACCTGGGGATACGATTGNGACTTAGTTATTCGCTGGGCTTCAGGTCGAGTAGANCATTNNTTCTCAACCTTTTTGTNTTCGCGGACCCCTTTTGTACCNNGACGGACCCCGCGGACCCCTTCAAGTTTTAGTTAAAATTTAGCACAATTATCGTGCATCCGTCATCTAGGCTAGGCTAGTGATAAACAGCAACAAAATGACNNTTCTTGAAGACATGGATAGACTTTTATTATTTCGAAGGGATTTCTGTAGCTGTATTTCTTATTTCTTGAAATATGTGGTCATGTCTGTAAACTNCACACGTTCGATTTGATATGAAGTGCCGAAAATCCATTTCCACAAAAGTAGCTGGCGTCGAATACAATATTAACGCCTGACGCTTCCGACGACACCATTGAGCACGATCACAACATATATGGCACCAAAATTAAGAAATCGATTTTTCAATCCAGTTATCATTTCCTGACTAGTCATTTCTATATAGCAGCTCATCTTCAAGATATTCTGGGTTAGTGGTTATGTATATCACAAGATAAAATGGATTCCGTGATGAGGTTTTAATCCTTTTTTTTTAGACGGACTATAGAAAAAATTTTTTTTTTACAAACCTCAACAAAACATCTTTAAACAGCAATATGTTTGTATCAGTAGGCCATTGGTAACTTGAAGATTAAAATGAGTTTACACCATGGGTGTCAAACATACGGCCCGCCAGACGATTTTATCCGACCCGCGAAGCCATTCCGAGTAGATTGAAAAATGCTTGTATTATCCAGCACATTTGTCACAAATGTTGATTTGTTTGGAAGAAAATACTACTGTTAAATATTCCCCAAGTCAGCAAATGTCGAGTCTGTTCGTAGGCTGCATTATAATCACCAGACTACAGTGTTTTGGTTTCACACTTGTTACCACTATAGGAACAAATCAGGGACATTGACACCCAATTTCGAAAAGGCAAAAACTGAAAAAACAGAGTTGAGTTTTATGGAATAATGTGCTAAAAAGTAGTTATTCAGACAAGCGAAAACGACAATGCCGGACCGTTAGATGAAGTTTACATGGATAATATGTTATTTATACAAAAAATACAATTCAAATATCAGTGCATGGCAGTGACGTGCGGTCANTGGAGGCAGGTGACGCAGTGCCTCACCTGTCGTCAGGGTGAGTATGNGAAAATTGTGAAAACCCTCAATGATTTTGATATATTTCATCGATGTTCACGAATAACTAAATTTGAACATTTTTCACCCAGAATCAACATTTTGCAAATTTAATATTCAAAATACGGCTCGAAAGGAGAGGTGAGGCACAGGTGAGGCACGGGTGAATCGTGCCTCACCTGCGACAATGCAATTCATGATTTTCAACTCAGAATCAAAATAACTGGTATCCATCAAATGCTGTTGTCGCACTGATTCTGAAAATACGAATATTATTAATGTCAGAGCACCAGAACCCCCTCAAAATCGCCAAGGAATGTTAAATTCGGCTTAATTGCTCACAATGGAATCGCTCAGAAACAATGGCCAGGTGAGGCACAAACGAATCTGCCTCATCCATTATTCGCTANCAATCGGANAATCGCAGCACTGTGATACGCGCTATTGATTTCGGAAACCGACAGTATTGNTTGAATCGTATATAGTAGCGACGACCAATGCGTAATGCGGAGCAATTACATTCCGTTACTGATGTCGCTGTTAGGTATTTTCCATCCACATTGTCGTATGTGATAGCTACTNACAAAGCCTGCGTTGTCGTTGTCTGTGGCCTTTATGGTATTTCCGACTGCAATAGTCTTTTNCACCTGGTCGATATTCTATATTATGATTACATATCTGCCGACTTGTANCTAGGGCTGGGCAAAATCGAGTACCCGAGTGATTCGATTCTGAATCACANAATATGCTTCGCCAAAAGACATNCAGTTTCGTCCAACAAGCGACGTAANGAAGTGTGCTACTAAATAAAGAACTATAGGCCGAAACATAGGGTATGTGTCCATTGTCAATAGCCGTTTGTCGTCTGTCGACTCCGTTTGGACTGGGGGACGAATTGCTGTTTTGGTACTGATTCTAGCTACAACCCACTCTAACATGGTATATAAGCCCATGGCTATGGCGGCGGGGCCCAATGTTGAGTAAGAATTGTGGAATAATCATTGGCGCCCGTTTCAAGTAGAGTCATATGCAGGCCGTGTTATTTTTGGCATTTCAGGAGCCAGATGCCAAAACTGCCAAAAATAAGCAATTTTTGGCAAATGCCAAAAATAACACAGTCTGCCAAATAGTGTATTTCGTTCATGGTGTTGTATTAACGGGACCGCGTTACAAGCGAGAAGAGCGTTTGTGAAAGACAGGTTTCTTAATCTGGGTCCAGCCCACCAATTGGGGGTGAAAGCATGGTGTCCTAAATGGTGTGGGCACAGCGAGATTGAACGGCTGACAGCATTTGGTTTACATCAGTGGTTCTCAACCGGGGGTCCGCGGACCCCTTGGGGTCCGCGAAGCCTCAAGATAGTTGATAAGCTGATTTTTATTGTTTTTAAATTTGGAAAATCACGAGTCAGTTACGCTTCATTACTATTAAGACTACATAGCTCACATCAACCGAATGGCAGTCTGAGATGAAATATCCTACCACGCAGACTTATTTTAATTGCTAAATTGCCACCAGCCTACGTACGCAACATTTTCCTGTTTAGAGATGTTTTGTTGCGGGGATTGTGGAAAAAAGTTGGATGAGTAAGGTGTTTAGAAAATGTTCACAAAGATCCATTGCCCCTGCGACATATAAAACCATTTTTTCCGAAATAACGTCAAGATAAGCTACTTAGATCAGTGGTTCTCAAACTGAAAGGGGCACCCCTCTTGGGGGGCGTGAAAGCATCTGAAGGGGGCGCGAAGCTGCGTCCAACTGAAAGTTGTTTCTCGCTCCACGCGGTTTACCTCCAATTCATGGTTGTTGCCCGGTGTATAGTCCGAATTTCGTATTTGAGAACACTCTCATCAACAGTTACAACCTTCCATGCCATCAAACTGTAAGTTGCGATTGCTAGCACTCTGCTTTCATTTTGTGATATGACGATAAGTGGCCGCGAAATTTTTCACGATCATAAGGGGGCGTGTCTAAAAAAGTTTGAGAACCACTGTGCTAGATAGAAATGACTACGCTTGACATTATATGTTCATTAAAAAAATGTCTGTCAATGTTGGTTTCCATATTTGTAGCGATTATGTGTCGTCTGAAGCGTAACGCGTTATCATTACATTCGCCACCACCTATATTGTTGAAATGGATTTTCGGTACTCGCTAATATCCTATTGAAGGCGCTGATTCCCAAGACGAGACCACGTATTTCAAGAAATGAAATTGCAGAGTCGCTTTGAAATAATAAAAGTCAGTTGACACAATCTCTACATGGATTATTTGCAAGAAAAGTCATTTTGCTGCTGTTTATCACTGAGCCTACAGCCATGAGATCAGATGACGAATGCGCGATAATTGAGCTAACTCTGAACTAAAACTTTCTGGGGGTCCGCGGGGGTCGTAACGGTCCGAAAGAGGTCCGCGAAGACAAAAAGGTTGAGAACCACTGGTTTACATCATATTTTCCATTTGTCCAAAGGCAATTTTACGATCATTTTTGACCGGCTTGTCGAGCGCTTAATTTGATAAAACGGGTATCAATGAGAAGCTGCCGCAGTACTGATTATTAGAATATAAATTATATTCTGCTCATGGAACTGGAACCCCCAAAATCATCCACGATTTTTGCATTGTGATTGAGTTGAACATTGTGACGCAACAAACTGTCTGGCTATTTCTGAGCTGCATAGTCTCGTTTTGCCAGACAGGACTCCAGGACTTTTCCATGCGAGTTGGTAATATTATAGCCACCTGAAGTGACAAAAGTCCTCCGAAAATATATCGGTAGACTGAAGGAGAAATTAAATAGTATATTCATATTGAAATGAACCCGAATATTGTCGGCTGACACTCGTCAGGGGTAATCGTCAGCAACTAGTAGAGAATTAGAAAGAGCATTGTATATCAACAATCGTATCACAAAATATGACGTCACCAGCATGAAATTTCGAATGAGAGAGCGTTCAATGTACTATTTTTAGGTGGTACACGAACTCCTTTTGTTGACAGAGTTTTGGTTGGTGTATTTTGATAAAAGTTGATTCCAAGGCACACAAATGGAATTGTGAACGGCCTCGCCCTACGATTCGAAATCGGTCGTCTCGATAATTATTCGCACAAATCGGATTATCCAACAGATGTTTGCCGATGGCAGAACTAATGGCCTTTGATCGATCAGCATCAATCTTAAGTGGATGAGTTAAGGGTGAATATATGAATATGAATATACTATTTAATTGTATATTGAAGTTCTGTACCTCCAAGAAGCTCTTGAAGGAGAAATGGTAGTCGGGCTACTAAATAGAATGTGTTGGGAGACAACCAGACTTGGACAACTAGAAAATTTTCAGCTTTTCTGAATTAGATTAGAATTAGAATTAGAGCTCCGCAGTTTTTTTCAAATTAGATTAGAATTGGAATTAGAGCTACACAGTTTTTCCAAATTAGATTAGAATTAGAATTAGAGTTTCTGAGCTTTTTCCAAATTAGATTAGAATTAGAATTAGAGCTACTAAGCTTTTTCCAAATTAGATTAGAATTAGAATTAGAGCTACTTAGTTCGCAAAAAATTGGAAATTGAATGAAATTGTAAATGGGAAATGAATACCGCAAAATTCAGTTCATATCAAATCACAGTGCATGGTGTAAAAGGCCGTCAGGCGATAAGCGCCACATATTTTTGTTTGATAAACAACAACAACAACAGTGCATTCCCATAACCATGAGAATGGTTAACTTCTGTGCACCAAGTTTGGCTAGATTTTTACTATACTTTAATAAAATATTACTTCTATATGGTAACCATGGGCATCGCCCATGTTAGTCAGAACGGCGATGTACTAACGTAAAGTTTTAAAAACTAGAATGCTGTTCGCAGACTACAAGCTACTCTAGCAGGCTATTATTCGTCATAATATCTACTATGACTGCACGATGTAACAGGGATATCTAGAACTGTTACAGTGCAAACGATTTAAATCTATTCAAGAGCTGTAACAATCAGCTGTTGAGCGTGTTTGTTAGGCTTTTCTTTCTTTTATTTTTCGCGTATTGGCACCGATTCCGATGGATACTGCACATTTTGTGGTTCCGTTTGATATTATTAACCTATGAAATCGTTAGGTTTTTTCTTCTTCTTATTGTTTGTTGGCACTGATTATACGTGGATGCTGCACATTTTGTGGTGTCTTTTGACAAACTAGCCCAAATAAAGCGTTTTTGTGACTAATTCGAGGCTGAAACTATCTATTTAGAGGACGATGCCAAAACTGCCAAAAATAAAAATCGAAAAATGCCAAAAATAAGTTATTTTTGGCAGTTTTGGCATTTGCCAAAAATAACACGGCCTGGTCATATGAGAATAAGATGCAGAGAACATAAAATTCTGTCTTCAACTTGTTGCAGATAATGTGCTGCAAGCTGCCGTTACGAGAAACGAAAAAAAACAGCTCGGTTATGATATATATCAGCAGCTGTTGATTTTTAATGCTTCGTTGTGGCAACCGTTATGATTTATTTGACGAGTACAAAATTTTAAATTTTTGTCAGGTGTACGTACGTAGGCCTACTGCTCGCCAAGCAGCAACGGTCAAACTGTGTCTAACTATGCCTGCATAGCCAAACATCAATACGCAAGTTACTATTTTAAACTAGGCAGAGTGGTGATTAATTATCCTGCTGCGAGGTAGAGGTGTGTGGAAGGTGTTGATAACCTGATAAACATCACGGTGGGTGTTCTTACAATCACACTAATGTACGTACAGTCGTACATCGAATATCAATTTACTGTGGATACTTCTTACGCAATGACGAGCAAAGCTAAGAGGCTACTTCTGACGTAATAATNAGCGGTGGCGTTTGAAAATNAGATGATTGTGCTATCACGAAACTGNTATCCTTGTTCAATGTTCATGAATGTTCATCTTTNAGTTTATGTCATAGTCCTTGTACAAATGAAAAGTAATCGTTCTTTCACAGAGAAATCGATTAGATATTGGAAGTAGTCGATTACGATTACGATTACTTCGGATTTTTTTCGAATGTAATTGATTGCGATTACGATTACTTGAAAATGCTGTAATCGTCGTAATCGATTANGATTACTAATCGCGATTACCCCATGTCTGATCACGGTATCTGGATAAATACGAGGATTCCACCTATTTATATGTGACGCCATTAGTAATTTTGCGTTAATCCAAAGTGTCATTTCAAAAGTATAGTCACGGCTCCGATAAACTGGTAAACGTATGCGATCCGAGGCCAAATCTATACTTTTTGAATCCACTTGCTTTTTACATCTTTCATTTTGAACTTCCACTTGATGTAGTTTTGACATGTCTACGTGTAACTGAGTAGAAAGTTACGTCGTCACTTCTATGTCTTGCGTGTGGATCTCTACGTGTGTGATCAGGATGGCAAGAGAACCCATGGTAGTCATTAGTCAGTCGGCTAGTGCGTACAACTGGAACTGTAGCATCGACTCCAATCGAGCACTATACCAGCCTGTCTTGCGCACACTATACCTTGACTACCAAATTATTTTATAAGATTTTTTAATGTAGCGTATGTAGTTATAANCNGTCAGCGCAATGGTAGTAAACTNTGTGATTGCATTGNTGGTGACATTCCAATCATATCAATATCAATCTTNACACGAATTTATATTTTAACGGCACCAATAATGTGAAGCATAATATAGCTCACAATGTTGCCATCAAGTCTCNGAGGAAGTATACAGTTCAATTAACANAAAGTATAGCACTATTAATTCATAGCTAGAATAAACAATGANCCGGGAAGGACCTATAGCTGCTTCTCAAAACTAACGTCCATTGTATAGTCAAATTGATGAATTAGCCGAAATAAAACGNCAGGCATTCTGCGTGATCAATTTCTGNATACATCCATCGCATAACTTATATTTCTGTATTTTGCATATTGTTTGGCCTGGCTTGACTTTTATTATTCGACTGCGGACGAACGGTATTGTGCAGAAGCTAAAACCGATCCAGCATTGGGCTTATGTTGTTCAGCAATTCGCATCAACTGTTCGTGTGGCCATAGCTCAATTAACTACTTATAGTTCGGAAAGTGATATTATCTCGCTACGGGTGCGGTGGGATGGGAGCTAATTGTAGTGATTTTCCTCTGTTTGTTTGCTTATTTTTTCATATTTCATATATGGAAGGAGGAGTATTTATGAAAGGATTGGCATTTCTATCTGCTCTTCCAAAGTAAATCTTCCCAGTTATACCCTTAATCTACGTGATTTCACAGTTTGTGTGCTTGTTACCTTAGTGGTAATATAGTGGGAAGTTCATTTATATTTCGGCGGACCTGAATACATACCGCACTTATTACAGTTATTGTCGAGCGATGGTAGGAATTGTAACTTGAGAACAAATANTTTTCGACGGATTCTATGAAATCCAAAATTATGCCGTGGGGCNAGGAGGGTACGGACATCTCTGAGTATCCGATCCTCAANTCTCAGTAATTACGCAGTTGCAATAATATGTAAGCGATTAGGGGAAGGGAGAGGAACTGGAATATGTGAGCATTGTAAGCGCAATGATCAGGTTCATAATCAAAATAATATTTGCGACCTGCTAATCGAGGAAGGGGAAAAAGAATTATAATTTTGTTTTACGAATTATGCAGTGTAACTTTGGTACACAGTGAAGCCCAGTACGAGCATCGGAAACAATATTCATCGAATCACGTCATGTAAGGTTACCATNTATTGAGATCCAAAAAAGAGGAAACTTTTCAAAAATTCTGAAAGCTCTTGCACAGGAAGAGAAAACTGGTGATTTTGAGAACTTTTTGACCAATAGTGTTGTGTCAAAAAAGGTCATCCTTCCGACTCGACTTCCAAATTACCCGCATTTACCCCATTTTGGTGGTGTTGACTAAAAAAAGGTTATCTTTGCCATCTCTACTCCACAAATACCCGTCGCGCCGTATTTTTCGTTGATTGTCTTCTCAACTCTAGCGTTCGCTGCGTCTTTGATAACATTTTANCACTTTTNCCAAGAAAAGNGGACAAATTACCAAAAAAAAGAGGACATNTAGCCGTCATCCGAGGACACTTTCAATTTATTGAAAAAGAGGGCATANTGTTGAAAATTTTGTTGAAAAAAGAANACAAATCCTCTTAAAAGANGACATATGGCAACCCTAACGTCATAGATATTGATATCATCCCAATATGAGGAGATTGCGCATTGAGCAGTACCATTATTCTGCTGGAGCCTATAAGTTCACACAAATAACCTCAGTATTGATCTTAGAATCGTCTGGGACAATACAACCCTACAGGCAGGGCCGTAACAGCACTTCGTCAGCCCCCCCCCCCAAAAAAAAACTAGAGTCTTGGGCTCCCTTTGGGTGATAAACCGACCCCCCATCACGTTGTTCGCCTTTGCCACGAAATTATAGACGTATCGTTTAGTGAGCCAGCACGAAGCGCGAAAATTTTCGATAATTTATATTAAGCTCGGTCAATAAGACTGGGAATTGAATATTTATTGCTATCAATTTCTTGTCCTCTCTGCTCACGTAATCAGATTTACCGGTAGAGCTGAGTGAGGTGTAGAGCCCGTTAATAGTAATTCAACATCTTCGGGCGGGTGGACCCGCTGGTATGACTGCGTTACATGATGTTATTTTGTGACCTCCTATCTGCTATATCAAAAAATATAGAATTGCCCAAACGTACTAAACTAAAAGATCACACGATTTCAAATTGGTATTTCTTCACTGGCATATAATGTTTCCCTGCGGGGGTGGTATTTTTCTCGTGAGGTTCAGATTGCCAAGACCAGAACTTTCGGCGCCAGTCATTTAGGCGCCTATGGACAATTTAATCTATATGTATTTCGTATATATATCGAAGTTTTCGGTCAGCAGAAGGGCAGTCCTTTTGGGCCAAGGTTTTCTCGCTGCCGATCGTTCTGGCACACTTCACGGAGTCGCATGTTACATGGTCTAAAACTTTACATGTCTTGGTGCATCGTGGCGCCGTAATGGTCAACGCTGATATGCCAATTTCTATAAATCCTGCGTATTTTTTCTTGGGGGAAGAGTACCCAATACTCAAGATATTGGGCACGAAAATTTTTTGAAAAAGTTGCATAAATTTTCAAAAACTACTCTATCATTTATGCTAATTCACGAAATAATTTTGGGCCCCCTTCGATCCCCTTCGCGGTGCGGCAGTTACGGCCCTGCCTACAGGTCAGTGAGTAATTTGTGGATTGTGGTTCATATTACTGAAAGTCATTAATTTGTAGAAATTACGTAAGTCCACAACCTGGGCATAAGCAAGCCTGCAATAACCGAAATGGAAAAGGTAGTTGTCACGAACTGTCCATTGCTAAGGTATATAATAATATATGTATCGACGAAATATGCTCAAGACATAGCAATACAGTTGCGAAAAATGGGGTGAAGGTCGGAAACGATTCGTAATTGATCAGACCAGATCTAACATGGATCACAAACGCGCTTTCACCACTCTGGGGGGATATTATTCAAACCCTATGTCACGGGTGGTATGCGGGGGTGTCTGAATACACAGTTACAAACTTTTTTCGCTGAAGTGGTTGCTCAGCCACTAAACTGTCTGACTACTTCTGGGAAATCTTGTACCATTAAGAGAAACGAGAAGTTGAAATACCGGCAGATACAAATTCCAGCTATGATCAATAAAATTTCATTGAGAGGATCATATCCGACTGTGAATCCTTAAGCAATAGAACGTCCTGATATTCTGTGTTTCGATGTATCGAACCTCCCATTGGTAATGCGTTTGTTCACATACTTTCCCATTCAGGACCGTAACTGACGCACCCCAAACCCCCCAATTGGGGGGGCCGAGCCCGAAGGGGCCTAAAATTATTTCGTGAATTAGCATAAATTATAGAGTATTTTTTGAAAATTTATGCAACATTTCAATTTTTTTGCGCTACGCGCGATTTCAAGGTGCCAAATATCATGATTATTTGGTACTCTTCCCCAAAGAAAAGAACACGCAAGATTTTTAGAAATGGTCATGTCGGCGTTGGCCAATACCGCGACACGACGCACCAAGACATATAACGATTTAGGACATATTACATGCGACTCCAAGAAGTGTGCCAGAACGATCGGCAGCGTAAAAACCTTGGCCGAAAAGGACTGCCCTTACGCTGACCGAAAACTTCGTTATATATACAAAACGCTTACAGGTTTATTCGTCCATAGCCTAGGCGCCTAAATGACTGGCGCCGAATTTTCCTGTGTTGGCAACAGGGCTGTGGAGTCGGAGTCGGTGGAGTCGGAGTCGGAGTCTGGGTAATTTTCGCTTGATGGAGTCGGAGTCGGAGTCGGAGTCGTGAAAAATATAATAGCTGGAGTCGGAGTCGGAGTCGGAGTCGTTGGGAAAATACTGACTGGAGTCGGAGTCGGAGTTTGGGAGAATGAACCTGACTTCGACTCCGACTCCAACTTCTTTATCATGAAAACATTTACTTTCAAAGAATTTTCAATATAATTTTTATGTACCTCCAAACACTGCTATTAATAACCATACAGATCAGGTGCAGCCAGCCCGTGGCACGCAGGCCAAATTTGGCACACGAGAAGGTTAGGTGTGGCCTGCGAGGTAATTCTCGAAATTATTTATGACATCAGGTACAATTGCAAGGCCAACCAAAATTTGATTAGCATGACCGCGAAATTTGATGATGACTAAAACAACAGTTCTGACGCATTGACGTATCCAG
>ATSW01004370.1:0-26571 GCA_000444245.1 Botryllus schlosseri
ATTTCACCACACTTCTCCGGCCCGGCCTTGTCACTCCTTCTTCAACCTCTTCTTCAGCAACCTCATCGCTGCAAAATAGAAGGCACAATCTAAGCAATGAGTAGGATTACTGAGAGTCCTTGTTTGGCAATGAGAAGATGTGTTTCCTGTGACACGTTTAAACTGTTTACAGTGGAAAACAAAGATTACAAAAGATCTATGCTTTAAAGACAAGATGATGAAGATTTGATGTGATTAAAACCAATTTTGAAACCAGATTTGCAAGGTGTGATATTTTCAAGTAACGGCAGTGGGCTACATTCCAGGTTCAAGAATGATGCAAATCCGGCTAATAAGGAATTAATAGTTTGAAAGCACTTTGATGTAATAATTTGTTCCAGTAGTCTACAGAGTAATTATCACTGGTGAAAATTATGAGTAAATTTAATTCCGATGGTTCAGAAGTTTATTAAATTGGTAAGGAACATTGAGCATGGGATAGGAGGTCATTGCCATGGCGTTGATTCTTTTAAACAATCGCTCATAATGCAATGTTAACCAAAGTGTGGTTCCGGCCCTCAACAACTTCATCTCTTAGCTCTCAATTTAAGGGAAATGGTACATGAAACTTCAACACTACTGTGCCTGAATGAATGCATTGACGGGATTAATTAGATTGACTGCGGCAAGAACTCAAATAGTTGGGAGTGCCAACTCGCAATATTGTAGGTAAGTGAAAATGGTAGCATTGCAAAGTACAAATTTTCAGCTAGGATCCACCGACACTGGATCGAGACAATGTTTAAGTGAAGTGAAACCTTTGCCTTAGTAATGGACCCAATCGTCATGCAAACATCAGCAGTAAATCCATGGCATGGTGCAGGCTTGTGGTACCCAGATATTTCAGCATGACATCACTTTGACAAAACTAGTAAAAGTCAATTCCTGCAGTAACTATTGACAATCCCACCAACGAGCATTTGATTAAAACTGAGGGAAGATGATTGCATTCAGTTCCTTCCAACACTGCACTTAATCCCAATGGGTTGTTTTCAATTTCAACCAACGGATGCGCTCAAGGAATATGATTAATCATCTTACCGAGGAGTAAAACATGTAACTAGTAGGGTGTATTTAAATATAATTTAAAATAAATACACCAATTAAGTACAAACACGATAGCAGACTTGGAGCAAATGATCCAGCCATAGCATCAATCAAACCTTATATCTTGATCGTTTGGAACGTCTGGAGATTCAATTTCCCGAGCTGATGATCTGCGATTTGTCACTTTCCGTTCCTTCTTAGCCTCAGGCTCTTTATCTATCATCAACAGACATATTAAGAAACCAGAAATATAGATTGTTAGGATCTCCAAGTGTAAAAAATCATACAAGGGCGGTAGCCGTTGAAATTAGCCTGCCGTCATGGGTCGTCCATTCCCGACACTGCACGAAACAGTAGAAAAACCACAGATTTGCTGCGATAAAATACCATCCTGTCATGCACATCACAGAAGAGAATGACCATGCAGATCTAGGATACTTGAATAGAATAGCATAGCAGCAGATAATGGCATCAGAGCCAGAAATTTGCCTCATCTATTTCAATTTATAATGGTAGACGCATTCCAGATTTTGTCTTTACCATTCAGTGATGTGTACTCTCTCAATAGTCACGATGCATGCTGGGATGATTACGGAAAACGAATGGTATTTCGAGAGTAATTAAAAGTTGAGGAACACAGATCAATGTGAATTCAATTTTAAATGACAGGGGATATATCTAGCTTTAAATTGATATTTTCGATTTTATCAATATTTTTTCAGACATGCATTTTTATCATGATATTATCGCTTCTGGTGAATTTTATCGTATTGCTGTGTTCATTGATTCAGGATGAAAAAAAAGAGTCTTGCAAATGTAATGATTCGATTCAAACCTCCGACGAAAATGAACTTTGAGAGTCGACTAATGTAATCAGTAGTTGCAAATTAGCATGATTTTAATGTAAAATTATAGAAAATTGTCACAGAATGGTCACAAGATAAGTCAGTTGACTTACCTATTTTCAGGCCTGAATTTCAAACAATTATACAAGTTATTGCTCATAAAACTATTCCAAGCATCAAGTCTTACTAGTTGCTACCTGAAGAATTGGTGGAAACTTTTTCATATGACGTATCATATCCACGGTGACGTCACAAAGACGTCGACGTCGCGATATTAAAATTAGTAATTACCACAGGAAATGAAATAAATAAACTGGTAACACCCACTATCACTTGTGAATATTGGCAAGGATTGTGATCGTGTCTCTGTGTTAAGTGTCAGGATATTGATTTCAATTGTGACGTCATTTTGGTTAGAACCGGAACTTATTGTCTTTTAAAATTTCATGGTTATTGCATAAGTATAGCACTATGTAGTTCATTGTATTATGGTGTCACTGTATCATCTATTACGCCAATTCCGTAAAACCATTATACAATCGCGATAGTATTATTAGTAATGGACATAATCACTCCGCATAACCATCACAATCCTTACGGCAAGGCGAAACCCGAGATTCGAAAGCACAGAAATTCAGGTCATAACGTAGGATCGCCATCATTCAACATCCCGGCACGAGACATGCGGCGAGTGTACCATAATGGCTACGGGAAATAATTACAGTACCGTCGGTCGCTGCGGGCGTACAGCTATCAAACTGTCACGCGCACGCAACACGAATACGACGCATGAATAGAGCCAACGCAAGATGCTGATGACGATAGATTGATTCACCAACGAACGAGGTCTCGCCATAGTCAGTTGCTCCTACGATTTAAGACTAGGATGAATTACTTCTATTGACTTTTAGCTCTGCGCAAACTGCGCTACACAAACAAGAGAACGGGTACACCAGCTCCGACTATTTATCGGTCTCCTGGCTATCAGCTTTCGGAGTCTATGGAAAATCACTAGGCGTGCGACGCCTCTTGGCATCGTTTCCCGTTTCAACGAGGCCAGCTTCCTACAATCGAACGAACGCATTCAAACTGTCGCANANTTCAACGGCGCTTGTCGTAAAGATGTGTTTGATCACGAATACCAGAATCCGTCGTGCATTTGAATGTAAATCAGTGACATATGATACAAGATACAATCGTTTCGCGATATTGATCCAGCCCGATGCGCTTGATGTCAAATTCCTCTTAGCTTTTCTAACGCACGCGAGACTAGACTACAAAGTGTGAAGCTCNATTTAGAGCGATGTCGTTATGTCCACTCAGCATGAACTAGTGCGCTGTATTCGTGGATATAGTCTGTTGACAACTGCATGGATCACTTTATCTCACAGCGCATAGTGTTGAAACGAGCCGTTGATTCTCTCACGAGACCGATTGCTGGGAAGTTTCCGTTTGAAACCTCGCGAAATAGTGCTACTACACCTTAGCACGATTGGTATGGGAAACAGCAGTTGCGTTGCGTACGCTGTTCCATCATGAAAAGGTGCCTTTGGTTACACAAAGGATGATATACACGNTANNCGANTGGCGGTCTTTGAAAGAATGCNCAACACCATAGTGAAATAAATTCANAGACCGTTAAGATTCAACATACCTTCGACTTTGAAAGGTTTGGTTTGTTTCCTTCGCGACATCTTCTATAATATTCGNNTGCGCAGCGCAGTNCCACTGCTCTTGAGTGCGCTGATTCGGCAAAGCTCATTCAGCGAAAATAAAGGCGTCTACCAAGCAAGCGTACAGCACGAGACGATCCGGCTTCCTCTTCAACAGCGTTCTCATCGATTAGTCAGACATCGAGCGAAGTGTTGAGAGGTGGCTGGCAGCCTTTTACGTATGTGCTTCTTCTTACTCGATGCCGTCCAAAAGCTAGCGTAGTCTTTCGCTGACTATCATGTGTTGGCGTCCGTTTCATCGGAATCGAGAGAGGTAAATAGAGAGAACATCACAAAGCAGCTGAGCTCAGCCGACGGCGTAATTTGCCATGAGTGCCTTTGTATACAATACATCATCCAAGTCGAGCTCCTTTTGTATTATTTTTTATCGTGCAGAGAGAGGCGATCAGTGTAATATTAACTTGATTTATCTCCCTTTCTCTTCTTTGTGTAATATAGATCCCGGCAAGTCTCAGATGGAGGAGCTCAAATGCCAGCATGCTGATTGCTGAAACCATTCTTCCTTACACGGAACTTTTATTAGGTTTATTTGGCTTATGATCCNAATTAGAACCGATANGTGGATGATGTGCGTTGTTGAAAATATCCTGCTCATGGTGATAGGCGAAATTATATATCTATGAACATCANGAAGCACATATTCGTGGCAGTGTAAATGTATTGATTAATAATTATGCATTGTCCATGCGTACGCAAACCNAAGATTCCGACNGCAGAAGTTGTCAAACGCTAACGGTTTTAGTTCTAGCTGATGACTGATGGCTGGCATGAGTTTACTGTTTCGCTTNATGTGAANGCGTATAGGATGTTTCAAACTTGGATAACACATNTAAAAGAACTGATCAAATCGTATTTAACGNGATTTATCATCTATCTCATCCAAGCTTCNTTTTGAACGGTGATGCACGGCACGNAAGCTATTTGCGCTTACGTTACAGAAATGTTGAAGATATGCTGGNAAAGTAAGCTGTGGGAAACGGCGCTTTTTAGCCACTTACGCTGTGNAGTCAAGTTTACTAGACTTTTGGATTCGCCATCAAGATAAAAACATGTCGGTTGGCAGGAATACAGTCGTAAATTTCNTCACGAGACTCCCGAATGTAGTGAGAGGTCTGTTATCTGCGTATTTCATTGTACAAGCTGTTTGCGAACGGACGCACCCGAGCGCATGAGAAACGAGGAAGGCAAACAGCGAATCGTTTCCAGATCACACAAAGAAGCCATATACTCGAGAGTTGTGTTTCAAGCGGACGTCCTTCGTACGCGAGCGATGAGTAAATGCGTATCAATCGAGCCTTCACTTGAGAGATAATTCGTCTGCTATCAAGCGAGAGTAATAAGGAATTCGGAAAGGAAATGCTGCACGGCGCTAGAATGAAACATCCGCGATTCCACGATTTTGTACGTCCGGCCGATACAGAATACATCGCCCGTGTTCACAAGCACTCTTGGTTCCGCGACCACGGCGACGGTGCTGTGAACATCGTCTGCAAGAAATACATGATCATCTTCAAGGCTATGTAGCCTACGTAATAGCCAGCGGCAAAAATGAGTTTCCTGGACTAATAGATGTCCTTGAGATGCCATGACACGCAAACCATTTCTCAAGATACGAAGCGATACGAATTAACACAAATTGCGCTGGCAACACCCTGAACAATCAGAGACTGTTTGGGTAGCTTACGTCTTGGCCATCCAATGCGACTCATAACTTTATTATATATTAGACTGATGCAGAATACTGGCATGCAGTCAAGCGCACATGTACCATAATAAGTAGGGCGATTTGTTAAGTAAAACGGAAGATTTTGACCTAAAAAATGAAAGTTTTGACATTTTTGACCTAAAAACACTTCTTTTTGACATTTTTTACCTTAAAAAACTTAATTTTGACATAATTTTGCCCTCATGTAAGTAAATCAGGTGTTTTCGCACATATGTTAAAATTGTAGGCCTACTACTTATCTTCATAGCTGGTTGGAACTGTCTGTCTTTACGAAGTAGTTTGGCCTGAAAAAACTTTTTGACTTATACTAACAAATTTTTACATGAAAAATCTTTATTTTAGCGAAATCTGGACCTATGAAGAATTCCAGTAGTTACATCACGCATTATGGTAGAGGTAGCCTAATTAAAATTTGTTGTGGTACGAAGAACGATACTTTCCTACATCCTCGGATACACAGTGTGTTGCTTCATTCTGACAATGTCTACATCACAATTTTTCATCATGCACTTCTTGACATAAGAACCAATGCCCATTGTCCACGCAGTCTTGGTTCAGTTAGGACAGGGTTGGCCAGCCTTTCTGCTATTCACAACCGCATTCCGATGACCTACGTAGCCGCAGTCCAGAACATAGTCGCAATGAACTGACTGGACACTAAATACCATTGCTAAAATGTCCATTTCTGGTTAACTCTGGACTAATCTATTTTTTAAATCGTCTTACTAGCCTACGCATCGAAATGGCCGGTGGTCATGTAATGGCAGTTACTGGGAGTGGTTATTTTTTCAGATTCACAGATGAATTTCGTCATTAATATTAGTAGTTTCACATATTATTATCAAGTATTTATCCTTTCTCGGCCCATGTAATGAGATTCACCGGTAGAATTGATGGAGGTAGTGTTTTCGAAAATTTAGGGCAGGTTATAAATGATGATGCATATTCGGGTGGGCCAATTGTTATTATAGTTACTTTGCTGCATGCTGTTATTTATTCTTGACCTCCCATCAGGATTGTCGGTATAGTGGTAATATATTGGAATCCCCCAAACGTACCAGAAACAAATTTCTTTCGTGACGAGCACACGATTCTAAGTTGGTATTTCTATATGGGGAGCATCATTTTCCTCCGCTGTTCATATCTGTACTCTGGGGCTCAGATTGCAAAGGGGGCTACTATATCAAAATCGAAAAATGAAGTCGCACTGTATCGCGCCTAGCGCGAAGAAAATTTCAAGATCAATTAAATGTCTCAAAGAATAATTAATCTCTCAATAAATTGTGGAGTCAATTCGTAAATACAATTTTCATGTCGACGGCCGCCAACACATGCTAAGTGAATTACGTGTCCGTGTCCACGGCCGCACAAATTTCCTTCTGCGGCCGCAGGTTGCCCACCCCTGAGCTAGGATTTCCAGTACGTTGAGCATAACACCTTGTCAACCTATTTGTTTCATTTGACCGTTTATGATTCACAATGGGCCGTCTACAACGGTTTATGCTACAAGATGTCAAATGTCAAATGATAAGTTCATGGACATTGCAAACATATACTAGGGTTACTATATATTTTGAGATCCTAAAGATGAGGACACTTTACACAAATTGTGAAAGCTGCAGCACTGGACAAGAAAACTGGTGATTTTAATTTTTTTTCAACCGATAGTACTGTGATGACTAAAAAATGGTCATTACTATAGGGCGACTTTTTTGACATGTCAAAAAACGTCAAAATCTTGTCAAAATTGTAGCGTTAAGGTCAAAAAATGTCAAAATTATTTTGCAACCAGCATTTCCTTTGTATCGTAGATTTTGCACTGTTCGTGAACTTATCATTTCACATTTTACAGCTTGTAGCTTACTTCATAGGCCTACCGTTGTTGACGGCCCATTATCTGCTCATTACGAAGCATAAACATTCAAATGAAACAAATAGGTTGACATGGTGTTCACCGCAATATCCTAAATGAAGCAAGACTGCGTGAGCATTGCATGGTTCTTATATCAAGAAGCGCATGACGAAAAATCGTGATGTAGACACCATTGTCCGAATGAAGCAACACAGTGTGTCACCAGCAGTGTATGCACATTTCACAACTTCATTGTTGTCAGCCAACAACTGCTGCTGTTGAACGTTTTTTCTCCATTTTTGGCAGGCTACTTAGTAAGGACAGACAATTCCAATCAGAAATGAAGATAAGTAGTACAATTCTAACATTATGTGGGAAAACATCTAATTTGCATGCATTAGGTCAAAATTTGGTCAAAATAAAGTTTTTTAAATTGAAAAAATGTCAAAATTTTGATTTTTTAGGTCAAAATTTTCCTTTTTCAAGTAAAAAAAAATCGCCTTAGTCAACACTTTAACAATAGACACCCGATTTACCCGATTGTTTTACGAAACTCTGACATTCGCTGCGTCGGGTCGCGTTTTTGGTCGCATTTTCATCCTTTTTGTAGTAAAAGAGGACACATTCCGGAAAAAGAGAATAGGCGTCCTCCAACTCCAAGGAACCTTTCTATTTAGCTTATTGAAAAAAAAGGTACATATCCTCAAAAGAGGACGTATAGTAACCCTATACGCTATACCTACCTACATCTACGATACAAACGAAATGCAGGTTGCAAAATAATTTTGACTTTGTAAACAATTTTGACAATTTTTTGACCTAACGCTACATTTTTTTCATAATAAGTAATATCAGCTAAAACGAGACAAAAAGAAATACAGGCTCTAGTCTACATGGGATAAGAGATTTTAGTTCGAATTAAGAATTTTCTTCACGTGTGGTGCGATTCAGGGTGACCTGGAGTTTTCGTTTTTGATAATAATGGTCTCGCAATCTGAGCCCACGGTACAAATGCGAACCGCAGAAGAAAATGATGCGCCACATAAAGAAATACCAAGTTGGAATCGCGCGCGTCTCACCAATGAAAGTTTTTCTGGTACGTTTGGGTGGTTCCATTCCACGATATAGTTTGACCATACCTTAGGGTTACCATATTTTTGTAACACAAATTCCGGACGCTCTTTAGCGCGTACTAGCGAATTTCAAAATGAGCTATGAGCACATGGTGGATCAATATGACATCACACCAGCAAAGCCTTGTCTATCGATTAGAGCCAGAGGTGGTCGCGATCCGGTTCAGGAGTATGTGGTTGTGTGTTGTAAGTTGTAACCAGGGACGAAGCCACATTTTCAGCCCCCTTCCGCCCAAATAAACACTGATCTTGGGTCCAAAGTAGGGTAATCGATGCAACTTTTGAGGGCCTACTATATATATAGATACATGTGATCGTTAAATGATATGAATGAAATATGTCAATAATATTGGTTCTTTCATATATTATTATATAATTTGATCCTCTCTCCGCCGACATGGTCAGAGTTAGCGGTAGAGCTGGTGGAGGATGATGACTTCGAAAATGCAAGGAGCGTAATTGTACATCATATGGTCATGTCCAAACAGCCTCAACCGACTCCATGAATATACCGTTATCTTGTAATTGCGATTATTTCTGTAACTGAATGTTATTTTTATTTATTTGTGATCGCAGCTTTTGCGAGGGTGGTAGTCTCTTTATTATATCAATATATGTGATACTAAGTCGCGCGCAGCGCGAAGAAAAATTTAATGTAGCATAAATCTGCCCTAATATAATATTTTTCATGTTGATTTAGGAAAAAATTATGAGCTTACTTCAAAATTCCGGACATTTAGGCATATGTTAGAAATTCCTGCCGGACGCAGTTTTAACAGTGAAATTCCGGACGTATGGCAATCCTACTATACCTATATTCCTGATGGGTCAAGAAATAACAAAGTTAATACTAAAAACCGGAATATGCATCATCATTAATTTTATGACCCCCTCCATCAGCTTTACCGGTTAATCTGATCACGTGGGCTGCGAATGGCGAGCGATGTAGCCTATTTGATATTATTAAATGAAACCTTCCATATTATCGACGATATTCATTCGCGAGATTAAAAAACAAATTGCGTTCAGCTCGACTAGATAACGAAATCCAGGAACTGTTTCTAGTATTTAGCCTATACTGACAATTATGGAACATAGCCTACAACCCTACATAGTAAGCCAGAGCGGCGGTGTTGCTTCTGTAATTAGAAACATTTATGCGCAAGGATATCTCAAGAAAACACGATGCGAGGTTCCCAGTAGCCAAAGTAACATGAGTATTTGTCATCCAGATGGTCCATGACGACTCTCCGCTGGTAATGCGACCGTATGCTATATAGCCGATGTAATCGAAATACGGCCGTGAATAGCAAAAATATTGTTCACCCCTGGATTAGTCCCGCTACGGAATCGGTGTAGGCTATAATGTCGCAGGGGTGTAGGAGTTTTGAGTAAACGTTGAAAGGGTAGCCTGTAAAATGACGAAAAAGGTTAAAGAGCACTGAGCTATGGCACAGCTAGGAAAAATGCAAGTTATTTCAGATGTTGAAATATTGCCGCCCTCATTCTGCTGTTGCGTCGTAGGTCCGCATCCTGTAGGCTACTTCTCAAAGATTCGAATTGGATTATTCCGGGCGGACCGGATTCCGAATGTATTTATGTTGGTAACGGATTCGACATAAATAAAGTATCTGATGAATCCGACTATCTCTAGCAAACATTCTCATATGATATTATCCAACACATTTATAGAAAGTAGTCGGAAGACACCCAATTTGGATTGACATGAATTCAGTGACCCAAACCTTCCCAGATCAACAGGCGTATCCAGGATGCCGAAGCTGCGTTTCTTTGTGCACAAACCGTAACGACACGTCATTCATCGGGATTTTCGACCCCACCCACCAAAGCATTTCGACAGCTCCTAATATTCATGCAGGTTACGCTTATAGATCCATACTCCGCCTGTAGTGGCGGGAGCTTCACAATTGCTCAGTAGGGCTCTTCAAAAATGACTTTTTTTCTCAAATCGTACTGGCTACTTGATAAAATTGTTAGGTTACCTAATTTAAGCCTNCANACAAAATNTGGTTNAANTNCAGCCAGTANCCGCTTTGCTACANGAGAAGAAAGTTNCTATTTATTATATAAAAATGAATANTAAAAAATTTGAANATTTTCTGTTCANCCCATGAAAGTGTTAGGNTGTCTATAGAAACGATGCTCACCAAATTTGGTTCAATTCCAACCAGTGGAAGCGNAGTTATTGCCGTCGAAAAATTTGGATTTGAATAAAATAGTACTTACGGTGACCGATTCTTTCGTTATTCATTATAGTTGTGCCCACCGTAAATACTATTTTTTTCAAATCCAAATTTTTCGACGGCAATAACTCCGCTTCCACTGGTTGGAATTGAACCAAATTTGGTGAGCATCGTTTCTATATAGACAGCCCAACACTTTCATGGGGTGAACAGAAAATTTTCAAATTTCTTATTTATTTTTATATAATGAATAGAAACTTTCTTCTCCTGTAGCAAAGCGGTTACTGGCTGAAATTGAACCAAATTTTGTGTGTAGGCTTAAATTAGGTAACCTAACAATTTTATAAAGTAGCCAGTACGATTTGAGAAAAAAAGTCATTTTTGAAGAGCCCTATTGCTCAGGCCTTTTGCATACATTCAATCGGACAACGCCATAACATGTCCCATCCGCTCGAACGCAAAACAACCTAACCATTTCAAATCTGCATGACATCGAGTCTCGGTTACTATAAGTAGGCAATTTATTCCAACAAAATCGACGACACAATGCCAGTGGCGAATGAACTAAGAATACGCGGATCAGTAGATAGAATCAGAACGAAACAAAAAGCGGATAACGGCGGCGGTGTACGTGAGCTAAGAATCAACTAAACTTAATTGCGCGAATCCCAATAAATTTGCTTCTTCCGGCAGCTTGTTAGCAGGCATCGAGCCGGGGTGGAGGCCGAAAGTAACGGAGCTCACCTCGGGGTGACCGTCGATGATTTTACGTAAATTGGCAGCAACTGAAAAATCGGAAAAGTGCATTAGCGAAGCCGTCACTGGTTCGTGGTGCCGGCAATAAATTGTCCATGAAGGGGTAATGTGCTCTAAATGCTGATGAAATTGCAAAAAATTTTTGGACGTTGCAATTTATTTTGCAAAGGGTTTAGAAGCACAGACGTGACACCACATAGATTTATTTATGCAGCTAGCGTGCAAAAGGGTATCATTTCAATAACCTCTTAGTTGTAGATCCATTACGGTGGCTTTCTGGAAAATTAAGCAATAGCTCAAAATATTTCCAGATTCCTTATCTTGAATGATCGCGACTTACATAAGAACTTTTTAATCAAGATAATTATCATTTCGTTGTTGGTCGCAACAGCAGCAGATCGCTTGTCTCAGTACAGTATCGAATTTACGATATTTATCACATCCACTATTTGCAACAACAGATGTTTTTCCAGCGAGTATACAAACACGTCTTCCTTAACGCGCCACTGGTAAGTGCCCTGCCATGTCGTAAGCACAGTATTATAATTAGGGCAAGTTTTTACAAATTTTTTTTCACAGCTTCCGGCAGCTTCATAAATACTCAGAAGTTATGCAGCATGGTGTTTTAGGCTGTTTAAAGGATTCTTATCTTGTAACTTTTCTCAATTTTTTTCATGAAACTATTTGTAACTTTTTCGATTTTAATGAAACTTTCTGTAAGTTTTTTCGACTCTTCATGCAATTAACTTTCTACTGGAAATATTTGGCTCTGCATGTAAATAGATCGCTCGATTATTTCTGATTTGACGTATACTCAGGCCAGACCGCCGAAAATTATATATTCACCGGGTCAATTTTTTGAGACCATCGACTTATTTGAAGTCGCCAACACTGAGTTTTGCTACAGTGCCTTGGATACGGATCTCATACCCTAATAATTTCAAGGATGCAATTTTACATGGATTTGAATGCAACAAAAACTTGCCCTAATTCTAATCCATATTCAGTCGAGACCAGGTCTATAGCATGCAAAGCACCGCGCTACTCACCAACTATCACGTCTTTGCCGTCCACAAGGCCAGCGCCAACCATCTCGTGAGAGATACCGTCAGGAGTGTCTTTTCCGGGAGTAAAAGGAAACTTGATATCATTCAATACGTTATCGGAATTTCTGTATAAGAAAAACACAAACATTTATACATAATTACACAAATACACATACATATGTATAACCAAGCGAACCAATTATGGCTAAAGCATAGAAGCCTGAAAAACTACCATCTATCTGCAAATAGCGTCGTGTAATCGGGGAAATAGATGATGGCAAAACCATGAGTGAGGTGCAAGGAAGGAAGGCTGTTTATTTTTGTCTGCATTATCCAGTGCCTTGCGGATGGAGATAAGAAGGATCTGTTACTTCATCGATTCAGCAGCGTCATTTTGCCTCATAAGCTCTTGGTGTGCCAAGGGTCTATGGCGGTGATTCTCAACCAGTGTGCATCTAGTGTGCCGATTGGGCCACTCAGGGAACTTAACGTGCAACACTGTGCCGCGAGGCTGAAAGGTTGAGAACCACTGGTCCAATGGAATCACGGATACCAGTTTTACAAGCAAGTCTGGTCTGAGCCGGACGAAGTTCGTACTTATTATCTACTGAACAAGAATCCGACTCTCTACCATTGCTAGGGCTGGGCAAAATCGACTACCTGAGTGATTCGATTCTGAATCACGTATTATGCTTCGAATCGAGTATTCGAGTATCACTCATTATGACGTCACAACAGAATATACTATGTCAAAGTTCAAATATGCACCTTTCATGCCATCACAAAGAACATAATGCCTGTTATCCGTCAGATTGAAGACACTTTGGTATTTTTTCGACCATACCGATTTCATTGCACTTCTTGACAATGTTGTGTGATGATCATGACTTCGGAAATGTGTTATTTCCAGTAACGTTGGTAGCTTTGTACTATGTCTCGTTTGCTGCGACACAAGCAATCAAGGTTTCAAGGCTTCCTCAGTGGACAATAGTATCAAAACTATAATTCTTGTTAGTAAATTAACTATTTAATTATAATTTCAGTACTCAAAAAAATCGTCTTTTACTACTCGAATCGAATCATTAATATTAATTTCTCGATTCAGATGAGACTACTCGAATCATTATGCCCAGCCGTAACCATTACACTCTTTCGGTGGCAGTAATTCTAAAACCAAACCCAATCCTTCTAACAATCAACGCCGTTTCCAGGAAAATTGCCAGTGCATAACCCAAGGTCTTGTCACAATGCATTGTCATTTTGCTATTAATCAATTGTCAGATTTTAGAAATTGTAGATACACACGAAATAATTCTTATCAACTTGAGCAGACAATATTGTTTCTGGTCAAATGAAAGGTATCTATTTCAGATTTTACCCGATGTGCATGACGTCATAATAATTGATGATCGAAGACTGGACTGGCAGCATATCACTCGACTCACGATAAAATCACCAAGGTACTCGATTTTGCCGGGCTCTACTGGTAAATGAGCACGAGCAGGCAATACACGGCAGCCGTTCTGCTTGTAGTGTCGAGTAACATCAAGGTTACCTTAAGCGCAAGACGAAATTCATCGTCGTTCCCAGTTTGACAGTAGCAGCGGGTTCTTGTTTTTCAGGCTGTTCCGTAACAACGGCACTGCTCTGCAGCTGAGCCGTGGGCCTAACCTCGGCCTGCATGGCAGTGGTATTAGCGGTAAGCTGAACGACCGGAGCAGGCTGCTGGCTGGGAACGGCCTGAGGCGGTGCGCTGGCCGGAGCTGTCCCAGTGTAGCGGTAGAGTTGTTGTGTGGCGGGGTCGACAAAGTAGCTGGCCGTGTTAGGATCGACTATGTAGTTTCCTGAAAATACAAGGTGTTAAAATATTGATATTTGTGCCTGGAGATCGTTCGAGCAAAAATATTACCGGCTGGAACGACTCCGCCGATAGGCTGTCCGGATACTGGATCATAACCTAGGAGCGATAAAATAGTAGAGAATGATGCAAAAAGGATGTGCCACCGACAGCGTTACCTGTGGAAATAGGCATTGTGTGAATGAGATTCCCTTGCGGTACATAAACGACCGGCTGCCCGCCTACGTTCGCGTTTTGTTTTACCGGTGAAGGATCGCCTGGATTATAAAGCAAGTTTTAGACACCGGGCACAGAATATGGCGAATGCGTACAAGTTTCTACCCCAACTTCTCTATCAACATTAACCTAATTCAGATGTCATTTCAAAAGGCCAGAAACTTTAGTCGCAATGTCACAGTTTACAAGCTAAACTGAAGTGAACAAAGTCAGACCTATCTCACCGGAATCTGTGCGGGACGAATAAGACGATGTCATAACGTCGCTTTGACCATCCTGAAATAACATATCATCATCACATCAGTTGCATGTTCAATACATTTGTCAACAAGATTGAAGGTATCAAACATAAGCGCAGCGATAATTTTTTGAAAGCTATGGTCAAGGGCGCTAATGCAGGGATGGGCAAACTTTCTAGCTCGCGGGTCGCATTCAACATTAGAATCCATTCGCGGGTCACACTATATATACAATTGGGATTATAAACCAAAATGCAATATTGGTATTTGATTATATAGTGAGGATATGGAGATGATAAATATGTATATTTAAAACAAACCAAACATTGATTTCATGATAACTAGGGCTATTTTTTTACTTGTAAAGAAAAGTCAGAATTTTGTCAAAATTGTAGCGTTAGGTCAAAAAATTGTCTGCAAAATTTTTGCAACCTGCACTTCGTTTGTATCGTAGATATTCGCACTGTCGGTGAACTTATCATTTGACATTTTACAGCTTCTGGCCTACCGTTGTAGATGGCCCAATCCCATTGTCTGCTCATTGTGAATCATAAATGGTCAAATGAAACAATTGGTTGACATAGTGTTGTGCTCAACGTACCGCAATATCTGCTGCTAAACATTTTTTCTCCATTCTTGCCAAGTTACTTAGTAGGGACAGACACTTTCTACCCTAGAATGTAGGAAAGTATCTTTCGTTGTACTACAACAAATTTCAATTATTTCTACTGTAATACGTGATGTAACTAATTACTGGAATTCTTCATAGGTCCAGATTTCGTTAAAAACGATGTTTTTTTCATTCAAAATTTGTCAGTTACAAGTCAAAAAAGTTTTTTTTCCAGGACAAGCTACTTTGCAAGGACAGACAGCTCCAACCAGAAATGAAGATTACATCTACTCAATTTACATACCGAGGGCAAAATGTTGTCAAAATTAAGTCCCTGTAGTAATTATATTTTTAGTGAGCATTTTATCAATATTTTTATATGTTTCTTTAGACTTTCTCGGGCTAGCAAAACAGTGTTGCGGGTAGTAGTTTCCCCGCACATGACTTATGGCGCTAAAACAATTTTTGAAAACAGATTCAGTTATCATACCGGGGATATTTCCTCAGAATTATGACAATTTCACTCCTGAAGGGATGCAAACATATCCTAGATTTACTTTCAACTTTACAAAATAAAAACTTCAAAGAAGTAGGAATAGTCTTAAAACTCGAGTAAGTGGAAAGAAGTACTTTGTTCCTTAACGTCTCTGGGCTGTCGGCAGGTCAAAATGACAAAACTCGGCAAGCCTCATAAAAACAAGCAAGTAGAGAGGTGAGTGCATGTAATTTCATGGTTATATTTTGGGTGAAAGTTTCAAACCATGAGATATAATGTATAACTATGTTAGTAACAGAGTATCACGGCTTGAGACTTACTTGCACTACAAGTTATGAGGAGTTTTTGATGAGCAAGTACTCTACTTACAGGAAGTACCCTTCAAACCTAACATATCTGCTTGTGGAGAAATTTGAATAAGTACTCCATACTTCTACTCAAGCATGTATGACTAGCATGAAGGACCTCACACTATGTGCATTACAGACAAATCCAACTTATGATTCAATATCTTGCCACATTTACCTACCAATGAATCATCTGGTGACGAATTCATTCCTACTATCACATCACAGTAGAGCAAATATGCGTCAATAATCAGCACATCCACGCAAATCCAACATGACATTCAGAAATAGCCATCAAGTAAAAGACTCCATTAAAACGTGTGTAAGGATTTTGGCATCAATAATTCAATACAGTATGAGAAAACTTTACGAATTAGCTCTAATCTTGCAATTCACTTGGTCTACAACTACATTTGTCGGCAATATCAAGACTTCACGAAGCTGAAATCATTGCACCTTTGCTACAGGGTAAATAGCACAAAGGCATTAGGTGCTGTGCATAGGAACAACAATTATGTCATGCTGTGATAACTACACATTGCTCAATTTCCTTTTGTAAGTTTATTGTTTGCACAATTCATGAAGTCAGACAAAGGTTGTTCATGAGTGTTCAGTTCCTACATCTTCTCTTTGCAGTACAAAATATGTAGGTTCAATTTTTTTGATATGGTATCCTGGCAATCCGGCACAAGTGGTACAGGAGTGAATCATATTTTACCGAAAAGCCCAGGAAGGCGCAATTGATTTCTCTATGGCCTCACCATGATTAGATGTGATGAAGTAGTCTATGGATTGATCTCACATAAGCTCATCTCAACAGCCAATAAATTTAGATCGAGTACCTCAAACACAGACTGTTTCAGACGTACGGTCAACACAATCCGTATTTTCTGACGGAGATGTATTTTACAATGCCGAAGTATTTATTCCATCACACTTGACGAACTTTCAAACTAACTGTTTTAGCACCAGTTCACATATTCAACCACCACTAACCATTATACGGAAAATGCAATTGCAAATATTTACCGGGTTATTTAGGGGCTGGACAGGTTCTGTCGTGACAGGTTGCACGTTACTCTCAGGCACTGTAAGGCTTGTCTGCGATTTGCTTGTGGCCGCGTCACAGCCATCGGCCTGCAAACAAGACAGTCAGCATTGATAGGACACTGAAAACAGGAAGCATGCATAACATATGCGTTATCTATACATACAATATGTAGATATTGCTAAATATATTCCACTCTTAAGCGTTTCAATCGACTCTCATCAGAAGGGAATGTCAGTACTTGAACTTTCAAAGTCATTGTTACGGTAATGGCGTCATAATTGGCGACACTGCAATACTCAGAATCAAATCTAACAGCCCTAGTTGTAAGAACTTGTAACACAGGTAACGGTATGACAGAGATAAATTCGTCTATGTAAATAATTGAAGAGCAACACAGCACTAATGAAATACTCTTTACATTGCTTAGCGTCTTGTCGTTCAAGTCTAATTCATCGTCACTCCATTCCCAGTCGCCGTCAGGTGTCTTGTGGAGGCGACCGCTTGATCCCGGGACACGCTTGGGCTGGACAAANAAAATAAATGAATGAGTAGGCTAACGAAGAGACCACTTCATGACACAATTGTGGCAGTGTCCGATGTCTACAAGTGTGAATATTCAGCAGAAGTGGTCAAATTAGCATGTTTTGGTACTCGTATAGTAGATCNAATGCCGTAAATTTCTACTAAATTGCAAGTAGAAGCGGAGATATCCGAGCTACAATCAGAAGTACTTCAATGGGAGTCGAGAAGAAAGGTCTGAAAATTACTCAAGAAATTACAAAAAGTAGATTTGGTCAAGCTGTCGCATTATTTCAGCGGTTCATTAGAGCCTGATATTTGTTGCAGGGCGCATGTTTGTGCCTAACGTAAAATCACTAAGGACACTACAATGAATGAGATAAGTTTTCAAACTTATTTTCAGTTACCGGTACCGTGATACATGGTGTAGCCAGTTTTAATGACAATTTTACCCACGGATGTCATGCAAACATATTCCTAACGTACTTTCTAGTTTACAAAANTTTAGGAGCAAATGGCAAAAAGCTAACAAGTTTTACCTAAAAAACTGTTTCCCGGAAGTGGAATTAGCAGACGCTTACCGTTTTCCCTCTGTCTTTCAGAGTGGGAGCAATGGACAGTAGATGTTGTACCAGGTATTCTCGCGGTTTCGATTTCTTAAAGAATGGATCTTTCAGAAGTTGCGTGGCGGTAGGCCTGCAGGCGGACAAAGCACAGNGAATTAATAAGACACCTTTATGGTTCAATTACATCAAGTACATTCTACAGTCATATATTCAGCCGTCGGCAGCAGAAATTAACAAAGATTCGTTGCCAGGCACCGACCTCTTGGCGGGGTCTTTCTGTAAACAGCTTTCGATCATCTTCCGAAACTGCTTCCCGTACTTTTTGACCTTGTTCTTATCCTCGACCGAAGTCTCCAAACTGGGCGGATCGTTTTGCAAGGTCAGCATCAAAACCTGTCAATTTACATTCGAATCTTCACTATTCCAGAGTAGGGTGGGGTATTTAAAAAAAGGACAGTTCATTTAGTCAGTACCGACAATCCGTTATCCCAAGACATCAGATGATCGTAAATTATATCTACTATTTCAAGGTGCTCAAGAAAGTTTTGCTCACTTGTACTACCTACTTATGTGGTTACTTCCACTTTATTNNAAAGATTTCAGGCAAAACGACTTGATATTTTCAAATATTTTGGACATGTAGTAANGTATGAAGTAATTTTGGGATGTTTGCATCACTTTTACAAGTAAGATTATTACAACAGCTAGGCAGAAGAGCTCTGTATCCAGGTAATTGACATTCAAGACAATGTTAATTCCGTGAATTCTTGACATATTTGTACCAAGCAGCAACAAGTTATACNACCACAACCAACGTAGAGATTCACAAAACACAAACTTAAGTCATTTTCATATCACAATCCAGCATAATAATATAATTTGAAGGATCAAGTGNTTCCGATGTTCACAAACCCGTCGGTCAAACGACGTACCTTCATTGGAGGAAATTTATGATAAGGAGCCTTGCCGGTCGCCAACTCAATCGCAGTAATCCCAAAGCTCCATATATCGGCTTTGAAGTCGTACCCGCTGGCAGCCTGCAAAAACNTANACCGTGATTGATTGCACAAAACGTACGGAAATACCACAGAAGTAGCCTACCAGAAAACATCGACTCCAATTATACACAAACGCAGAGAATAAGCGCAAGAAGAATAAAAGTTTGCTTTCATCACAACATCCATTGCAAGAATAGATATANTTAAACTCAAGACTTTTCGGGTGACTCTTATCAAGAGTTGACNGCACACCAAAGTTTGTTACAAAGTTTGCCATTGTCACAATGAGAATTCGATGGTAAGCATCATGGTTTGACTTTGAATCTGTTCGATGNGTCATTAACTCATGACAAATAGAAGCAATCGAAAGTTCTGTATCATGAACAAGCTTNATAATATTTATTAAAGTTTTAATGTACCTGTTCCATGACTTCAGGAGCCATCCAGCACGGNGTGCCAACAAAGGTATGCCTTGTGCGGTCCCTCGATAGGTCGCCGCTGGTGGCCACGAAGGAACTGACGCCAAAATCTGCAAGTTGAATGGTGCCATCCTCACCAAGCAGTACGTTGCCAGCTTTCACGTCCCTGAGGTGGGAATACAAGAAATCAATCAGAGAATGGACGAATGTCGAGCCATCAAAATATGATCGCTGAGATATTTACGAAGGTTTTAGCTTTGCTTGCACACCGAAAATCACAGTAAATCTTACATTCGTAGCTGTAAACATACAATATTTCACATTCACGAACGGATATTTTCAACACAACACCGTCATATAGAAGATAGTATTCTCCAGACAAGCCCAATTTTCATTTGAGATTACCATAAATCTGTGAGACCAACAGATATTGTAACAACTTTTGGGAGATGGGTTGAGTAATTCAAATGAATGATCCGTTAAAACCTTTCCAAATTTATTAGAGAATAATAAGCCTGCTGACAGCCTTGGTATCGTAATTGATCTTTTAGAGGTATTGATCAAAGCATACAACTAATATAACATCTTCTCGTCGATCATACTCTTGAAACGGAATATACCGGAGATTAGCAAGCCATTATGAGGTAACGACAATGACAGAGGTTTGAAACGTTGGCTGATACTGTAAAATGAATCCTTTTTGGAGAAAAATGATCCTTTGAGCGGATGGTTTATTGAATGGAGCATAAGTTGCGTTTCAGTCGAACTACAGCGATATGTTATAGAGCATGCCAAACCAAGATTCATTTGCCTTTGAGCCGTTTAGTATCCCTCCCATTTTTGGGTATGAATACTTCACATTCTTATGTTATGAAGCATTTATCATTGTTATGCCTTGTCATTAGTCATACTGCTCAGGTGTTTAAAATCAGATCATTACAAAATCACTTTNCCTTCGTTGGCAGTTGCACCAAAATAAAATTGCTTTTTGTAATTAGCCTATCACCACTAAACATCAAGTCAACACTCCCTTCTGTNGTTCTAACGCACAGNCATCATACCTATTCAAGCTCATTGTTCTAATATTACTGTTTTGTTGCATGTCATTTGGTCCAATGAGGTCGATAGGTCATACTAAACTCGAACGTACACTGTGATCTAAGTACATCCACGAAGAGTANGGTGACAAAATGTGCCGATTCCCTAGCTCAGGGGTGCTNCAACCTTTTTGATAAACGGGTCAAATTTAAATAACGCCTTGAAACTTTGGGTCACANAGAGGCTTTCTCCTGTTACCAGGCCCACCATNTCATTAGGAATTGGTAACGGTGAGAATTGAAAAAAAAATANTTTGGTATCGGACTACCGGTACTAATTGTGAATACAAATAGAGAGTGGCTTAAAAAATTATTTCAAATAATCGAAATTTTTTTGTGAAATAAATATGATTAATTGATTACGCTAAGTCAAATTAATATTTTAGTGATTTCAGTATTGTTTTGGACCCAGACTCATAGCACACTTTAGCTTGGCGGGAACGAAATGTCAGACTCGGATGTAAATTAGGACCCCATTATCCAAAACCATTCAAAATTGGCACTTCTTCACGGGACGTACAACTTTTGCATACGGGCCGCCATTTGCAAACCCCTGGCTGAATATAAGTAATTACAAACCATTCCAATTCATCCAATGTAGGGGCGCCAGAGATCTACTTATAATGACTTCTTCATATTAAATATGTGCATCACGTCAACACCATTCAGTATGGAAAACTTTCAGTTATTCCACATAAAAACCTCCAGACATGAAAGCCCGCCTACTGAGGAGAAAATTTCCATTCAAACTTGGGAGTTACCCCAGCGGTGTTTCGTCTATTTACTCAATAAGTCATCTATTTGTAACATAACACAGTACTCCGAATTTGAACAGAATATTCACTTTCCTATTCTGCGACCAATAGAAGCATATGTTTTGATGATTACGTAACATTTGAACAGCTGATCTGTCATATGGTATATAAGGTTTTAATCCAATCNTGTGGGGGTAAATAATAAAAATAGAGCGACTAATGGCTGATTCACTAAACAGTACAACCAACAATATCCACAGAATATGGTTTATTGGTGACTTAGATATTTTTCTGAAGTCTGATATATGGCTCGAGTCACCTGACATATTGGTCAGGCTCTTAACAAAGTTCCCTAGTTCATCAATGTAATTTGAATATCGTGATGAACGAATAACAGATAAATATTGACATTTGAACAAACAGAGAATGCTTGTAACAATAATTTGAATAGCATGACACACTCAAATGTAATTCCTGGTTCGAAATTATATTTTGGAAGAATGAGCATGGGTGTGTTCAAGGCCATAATTTATCGTATTGTCCACCATGCATATTAACATTTTAGTTGGTGAAAATTGACAATTGAAATAAGTGCTTCAGCTACAACCACAAAAAGTAGGTGAGTTTGGTAGAAGTCTAAATAGGGGAGTTCACTAAGTAGGACTAGATCCCGACGAATTCTTCAACACAATGGGCAATAACTCACAAAACTAAATTCCATTATTATTATTATGGGATCACTCTATATCTACTATCTTTATCAGCCCATTGTTCGAAATCATTGGTTGAAGCTTAGCTTGGATAGGAGAATTTAATGAGTAGAACCCCGAAGAGGTGCCCACACAGCACATACACACAATGGCATTAAATTACAGAATTACCTCATTCTCTGAAACTATTATTTCAGAGAACCATTTCAATCATACAAACACCACAAACTGTCTGCCTTCATCTAACACACTTCTGGAAAAACTGTTAGAATGTCATCCTAAAATTAAAGATCATTTTTTCAGTTTAGAAAATTTCAACAGAAAGAATATTAAAAAAGCATCCAAATCATGCAAACACTACGAACTGTCAGCCAGTACCAAAGACATACACTTCCCGTGCAAAACTTTGAAAAATTATTTTGAAAATTTGAGATCGTTTTTCCAGAATGAGTGGTTTTGAAACAAATTTGAACAAGTCATTTCAAAAACACATTCTAATCATAGAAACACCGCAAATTGTCAGCTTACACCCAAGAAATACAATTCTGCAAAAACTTCATTATTAAAAATTCATACTAAAATTCAAGATCATTATTCCACAGAAGTGATTACACACGTCATAGCGAAAAATGCAGCCCTCCTCATAACNGACNNGTCACAATACAATGCACATATCAGTTCTATCACCTGTGGATTTGCCCATTTTTGTGCAAGTACTCCAGCCCTTTTAGAGTTTCTCGCAATATAGTCGCAATGACCCCCTCATCTAGAATCCCGGCCCGCACGTCACCGTCGATCTGTTGTGTCAATTGTTCTCGGTGTTTCAGGATGTCAAGCACAGATCCTGCAACCATACAATCAATCAAATGGGTGATATTGAAACTGGTTAANAACGACATGTCTATATTTTTAAAATGGCACAGAGAACCAGCTAACCTAATAAACTAGCCTATCCTTTAGAGGAGTGAGATAGAGTGTGAAGTGATGAGAGAAAAAAAAACTTTCCCTTAGAGAAGGGGTGGGCAAACTACTGCCTGCAATACCGTTTGTGCGGCCCGTGAAAGCCTCGAAAACCATAGAAATATTGATAAAATGCATACTAAAAATCTAATTATTGCGGGTACTTGATCAAACTTTCTTAATATATTTCAACGTGACAATGACAAGTTACCATTTTATTTTTGATAATTTCATGCATTTTGAAAGGTTTCAATTGCTAAACATCAGAGAAAGTGGAACGTAAATGACTCAATTCGGACCACGAGCGTGATTTTAGATTGGCCAACACGAGCAAGTTCATTACTTTTGGTTTTGTACTTGGAAAAACCGATTCGAGAGTGCGTTAGATAGATTTGCTTTTTTTGTAAGTGTAGAAGTATTTATATTTATAACATGTAGATATTGTAGAAGCGTATTTGAAGGTAACATGGTTATGATGCTGTCAGTATTGCGTGTCCTGGAGTTAAACCAAAAGTACAATCGGCAAATCTATGAACAGATCGATGCTCACATACATCATCATTGGTTTATTAGCAATTTTATCAGTTCAATACACCACAAAAATGCGATACAATGAAAAGACAGGAAGATGTCGAAGCGACAAGGAGTAGTCTATGGAATCTGACACCCACCTGACACACATACTCAAATTTACATCCAGTTCTTAGAATCGGGACAACAGACTTTCATCTCTAATTTTGACAATTTGACCAGCTTATAAATGCTCGTCAACGTTGTCATCAAATCAATATTTGGTTTGTTCTTAATATACAAATATATATATATTATTTCCATGACGTCGGTCACTATATAATCAAATACCAACATTGAATTTTGGCTTAGTATCCAAATATTATATATTGCAGCCCACGAATGGATTTAAATATTGAATGCGGCCCGCGAGCTAAAAAGTTTGCCCGCTCCTGCCTTAGAGGCAGGATCTTGATGCTTTGCATTTCTGCCAATTGCGATGATATTGACATAACACGTAATTGATAAAATGAACTTCCAACTTTGATGGGTGGTATTGCGATTAACTCACTACGTACAAAATATTAGGCTAACATTCACAGTAACAATATAACGAATTAATCGCACAAGTAAACTTTTACCGTTAATTGGGATGAGGCTTAGTGTTGCAGCGCATATGTATTATCCTGTTTATAATTTGGTCCAATATATCTAATCTCCCTACAACATAATCAATTCCCTATCAAAGATAGTAATAAAGTGCGTAAATAGTTATCAATGAGATCCGAACTCCCAATGGTACAGAACTTCCAGATCCAGGGATTTGTAAATAACGTTTAGTAGATTGAGGGACGATAAGTTGTCTGTTGTCATAATCTAATAGTCGATTTTCATAAGCATAATTTAAAATACCGTTATAACGTGGACACTTCATCAAAATGTGTATTAGCATATTATGCATTAGCCTACATTTTACATATACTGTTATAAGATTTGCTTTTCATACAAGCCTTGACAATTGAAATTCATTGCTAGAAGATGGTATAATATTCAAAAACTTACTCAGAAAGACAATTTTCTGACAATTTTCTAAGCCATTTTTGTGTTAAAAATTGCAGCTGAACATTTCAACATCAGTCAACGATAGGGATCAATATTGACGTACATACAATAATATTCAAGAAGTTGTGAATCTGACTAAATCCTTACCTCTGGCCAGAAGCTTCATGACAAGCCAAACTTCGCTTTTGACAACAAACGCCTTATAAAAAGTCACTAGATTAGGATGGTTGCACTGGCTCATTGCTTGAATTTCTTTCTGAAATAAAGAAGTTACTGAAAAATCCAAATAATCAGATGTGTGCAAATTGAAATTCACAACTCACAAGTAGATCATCATCTTGGTTCGTTTGCTCCAGCTGTATCCTCTTGATGGCACACATTTCCTTTCTTGGTTTACAGTAGGCTGCTTGTACAACAGCAGTAGCTCCATGTCCTGAACAAAAACGCCACTATTCATATTCATATCCCTATTGACATTGAAACATAGTCAATTTTTTCATATGCGTCGGGTCGACAATGGCATCAAATAATTCCTGCGCAATTGTTAGACACCATCATATGAACTAACATCATCAAAATATGAGAAATTCCTAAATTATCAAGAGTTGAACTTGCATCTGTAATTTAGAAGATTATATAATTGACTGAGAAACAAGTCGTCTCGGTATAGTCGCCTAGTCGGTTTACCATGCTGAGCCGGAGTGGAATTGGTGGCAGCGTCACGCAGGATTTTCGGTTTAATTGCTTAATTATTCTATACAGAAAAGCTCTCATCACGCAGGATTTATTTCAAAAAATGGACCGAGATTCCGTATAGGATGCTGAGAAAGAGTAGTGATCATTTTCTTCAATTATAAATTAAAGAACAGAAGCCATTTTGTCCCTTACGTATTATAGTCTCTGCATTACTTTTCATTCAGTGTGCATGCCTCTTATCTACTTCCCCTAGAGGGCTAAGGTGGGTGTCTGATCTCAAAGGCTACTCCAAGTTGTTTCGACACCTTCTAATCTTTTCATTGTATCGCAGTCTTGTGATGTTTTGAAACGATGAAAATATTAATAAACCTGATTGATTGACCCGACCTCCTCTTGTACCCCNGCGACGGCAAAAACTCAGCAAACCAGCTGCTTACAATCGACATGGTACAGATTCTGAGCGGGCAATAGCTTACCAATAACCTCCTGCAGTTCGTAATCGTCTTTCAAGGTAGGCCATGCAACATCTTCACGAACAGACGTCATACTTTTCGACTAGCAATATTTCACATATCTTGCCAAGAACACGCAACGCAGAAAATTTCGGCTTTGACGCAGTCAATTCCAGGTTTTAACCGGCGATNNTANNAACGCCGGTCACCTTCCGACGTGAAACCAGCTGACTGACGGCAGCTGACGAATGAAACGCAATGACTACGAGACCAACTGCTGAGATATCCAGATACTTCGGTTATAAACGGTTTTTCATCGCATCGAGATTCGGGAACCGGCGCTGAGAGAGAGTGTGTGTGAGAGAGAGAGAGAGAGAGCATCTTTATTCGTATACATTACATATAAACAAAAATGTTACAGTGAAATACGACATGNAAGGTAGACGGGAGGCTCGATATGACAAAGTCTTCAGAGCCGAGCCATCCAGGACGGGAGCAATATTCAGTCGATAACTAATAAATAAAAAATAATGAAAAACTAACTAAAGAGACCCGAAGATGACTTGATNGAGAGGAAGATTGGGAGAGAGAGAGAGAGAGANAGAGAGAGANAGAGAGAGAGAGAGAGA
>ATSW01004371.1:0-13713 GCA_000444245.1 Botryllus schlosseri
CAGCTCTACCGGTAAATCAGATTACGTGAACATAGACAAGATGAAAATTGATAGCAATACATGCAATTCCCGATCATATTGACCGATTCAGTCGTGAAACTAAAGAAATTTCTCGCGCTTCGCGCGTTTAGACGAGAAAAGCTGATTCACTCAACGGACACCCAATGCAGCAGATAAGTAGCGGTAAACAGTGTACTGTACAGTTTTGAAATCTCGCCAGGGCAATAAAACTACTCCGAAATACCCATGATGACTGTTTGGGTCCGTTTCATTGCCGTAGTATTCGTGCGGCCCCGACCGTACTCTGAAATTCTAAATTTGGCCCTCACACCGAAAAAGTTTGGGAACCACTGTTGTATATCAACAATCGTATCACAAAATATGACGTCACCAGTATGAAATCTCAAAAGAAATGCTGCAAATATTACATATGCCTGCTATAGGTCTAGTGCGGTAGCGAGCAAAACTCATACCCTTCGCAACCAATACTTTATCAATCACTGGCGTAACCGACGCCGTCGCCAGCTGCAGATAAGCGGTTGGTGGGATTCCTTCCAGTTACACACATCGCGACGCTTTTGAACGTAAGCTTCGCGGTGGGCAATTCACAAGGAATCAGCACACGCGCTCTGTGACGTAGCTGGAAGCGAACGTCTGACCACCTAACCGTGAATTCACGGGCGCATATGACGGGCACGACGAAACATATAGATTGGTTGTGAAGAATACGGCACAGCATCCAATTTGAAGGGGAAAGGCGCTGAATCGGTGGTGTCAGTTCACTGCGTGGATTTACGCACTGGTAGCTAATTGTTATATGCAGTTTATAGATTGGCTGGAGTGAATTTATGAGTTCATCTATTAATTAGATTTGGACGTGGAGTTTTGAATGAATAAGGTAATAAATAAGCATGGGGATCAACGAGAAAATCAAAATTCGGGTTTGAAATTTATAGTAAATTCGCTCATGTCTGCTACCCATATAGTAAGATGTTGGAAATGAGCAAGTCTATAAAATTGATATCAGCGTTACCTTCGGCACAAGAGTCAAAGCACGTTTTCACGACTCCGCGATAAATGCATCTGTGAAGAAACATGTCAGAGCAGAGTCGAGTTGTGTGAATGACCGGGTGATTCAGGACTGTAAAAATAATCAAATTGTTAGTCGAATTCACGTAAAATAGCCGCATAATCTGAGTAAATATAGAGTAATAAAATTAGGGTTTCATTTAAAACCAAAATCAATTTATTACAAGCATGTTTAAAATAATGCCCTTGTTTAAAACATGTTTTCAGGCCATGACGTCACATATATTCAATTGTAACGTCGTAGTGGATTGGCATTGACAATTGAAGATACAGGGAAAATATATGTTGACGAAATATCTTAGTACTATAGCTGTTGAACCGACCATTTTCAGGGTTCCAACCATTCCATTTCGTATTCGTCGGCTATATCGAGTGGTAATTGTCTGTAGGCTCATACAACATGTTTTTTGAAAAGTATTTATAGAATTATGGCATGATTTTACAGCTGAAAAAAACACAATTTTTTTTAAAGGGCCTTTGTTTAAAACGCTGTTTAAAACATGTTTCAAACAAAGTGTTTAAAACAACCATTTGTTTTAAATGCAACCCTTAATGCAATGAATTAATACGAGTGCATACCAGTTGCTGTTGTTGTTTGAACCATGCAATACTTTTCTTCCTGATCGCATTTAACCGAATATGTATTTGAGACGTCTGGCCCGATGCAATTAGGATCAGGAAGGAGGTCGGTTGAATTGCAATTGTAGCAAACAAGTGCTTGAGTTGTGTGAGCTAAAAAGCAATCATTGGCATGATCAGGATCAGTTGGATGCTTTGCGAAGAAAATCTTTGAAAACAAGTCATAAAATTAGATAGATATGGAGAATATCTTTTCACCGCGATTTTGCTATTTATTGACAAACTCGTATCTATTTACGCCAGGGGTGAGAATTGCAGATACACTCTGAGCGAAAAAAGTGTGTATTCACACCCCAAAGGTGTTACACAAAAACAGAGTTAAATCTCGATTATAAATCCTACGTGACTACGTGTTATAACGCGGTTATATAGTTACGTATAGGCCATAATGTATATGGATGGTAGAGTTGTGCAGATCATGGATTATAATATGGAATCCTGACACACTCCGTATCCTAATTCCGTATGTACTGTTAAATTCCGAACTAAAAAAATCTGCCCCTGTCATCCACTAATTATACGTCGCGTAGGCAATGGATTGAGGTAATTTTGAAATTTTTTCGACCAATAGTTCTGTGTTGACCAAAAAAGGTGATCACTTTGTCTCGAGTCCCGCATTACCCACTTTTGTGCGATACCTGGTGTTGCCTAAAGACGTTGGTTATTTTGCCAACTCTGGCGTTAGCTGCGTCGGAGCATTTTGATACCTCCTCTAGAAAAAGAGGACAAATTCCCCGAAAAGAGTAAATTTAGGCGTCCTCAGAGGACACTTGCAATTTATTTTTAAAAGGGGACAAATCCTCTTAAAAGAGGACATATGGCAACCCCAGCTACAGCTACACACATAAACGGGATTAGAGATTCTTCAAAATTGTGGTGCAATGTCGAAGTTCGTTCGGGACATCGAAGCAGACAAAGAGAACGTCATTTTTATGCATTCGAAATTTAGAATTCAGTGCGGATCCGGCATTCGGATAAATATGTGAATTCGGATCCCATCCTGTCTTGGAAAAACTGTCCGAATTCCTGACCGGTTTGAATCCAAAATCCTCATCCTGTAGATCTCTAATGTATGGTAGCCCTTTAATATAGCTACGTCGTTATGTCAACATTTTTCAATCTTAGAGTGTTAAAAAATAAAATGCCTACACGCCGCACTAATACAGAAAGAGGTGATGAAAGAAATATAGTCATTGATGGTACACAAGTAGAAGTATACGAATTTCTACTCAACTATATAAGTCGCAAATTATGGAGTCACGATAAAGCTACATACGAATTGCATATAGGCTGTGTATACGTAGAAAAGTACCGTTTAGCATTTAACAATATAATAAATATTACTTTAACTTCGATATCACACCATAATGTCGATGTAACAAACTAATGATGACACAGTGAAATATATGGTGATGTAGCAAAATGTGATTCTTATTTACAGTAAACATTGTTCACGTACAGCAGCAAGCGATGATTGTAAGTACTAACAAAGATATTGTGACGTGGGAATCTCCTGAATCTTTGACTGANGATCTTTCAGTAGCCATGTGAATGTTGCTGGGAATTCAATTTATAAATACATAAACTATAGTAAATATCTAAAGAAAAAACGTTTCAGCACCGAATTTGTAACATATAGTCTATACATACTGAAAATCCGTTCGTTAGTAACGATTGGCGAAGTCGGTAATTCCAACCAGCTTTAACAAGGTCCTAGGAGTTGAAGGTTTATGTATAGACCGAGACGCCCATAAGCCACGTGGATGTTGCCATAAATACTTAAATAGTGTAAAGACGAGAACTGGGTTCTAACTTCTTTTCATCCNCGGAGTCCCTTTACTCGATGCCCAACGTAGAATTCCGTACCACAAATTGATCGAGCTAAAATCTCGCTTTTATTACATTACATTACTTTAATATCGAACTTGTCAAACAATCGAGTATGCTCGTATTTTCAATACTGTGAGCTGTTAAATATTCTACCCGACTCGTGTTAACTTGCTAGGAAAATATTATTTTCATCTCAAGTTTGAACGCTATAATCTTGATGGCATATTATCCATACTGTACCGCTGTATGGGTTTACCTGGAGTTCTTGGCATGTTATTGCTTCATTCCCAAAAATTATTACTGCAACCATAATTTCCCAGTCGATTTCTAAGATATTTATCGTAAAAACTCTTTTTAATCAGGAAACATTCAACTCTAGAATCAGCCTTCTCTCAACAATGTGGCGACAACTCCTGAAGTCGAGCGGTATATCATGGAAAATAGCACAATTCACCCTTAACATTCCGCATATACCTAGCGGATAAAGTTGGTTCGTTCATCGATCCCTCTTTGAACTGTTTCCTGCACTGCGGTAGCGCGAGCCTTTGTGATAGACGAAATGGTTTTTAAGTCACGAATCNTTACTGAACTGCACATGCAGTTGACAGAATATAGCTCAAGCATATTGTTTACAAAACATATAATTCTTTATGCTCTGGATTGATTTCTGTGTCGAAACTGTTCGAGATGCTCAGCAGCGCAAGAGCCTGCATTATTGATATCCAATAATGAACTAACGTTTCGCAGCATTTTGTGTAATATTCCGCCTGAGCTTTTTAACCATATTAGTATCGACAGAAAAGGCCAAGTTGCCTTTGAGCTCAGTGGCAAGATTGAATGATACTTGGATGCACACAATAAAATATATACCAGATGAATGTCAGCAAAATGCCAGATATGTTATGACTAGGGCGATTTTTTTTACCTAAAAAATAAAAATATTGACATTTTTTTACCTAAAAATCTTAGTTTTGACCACATTTGACCTAACGTATGCAAATTAGGTGTTTTCCCACATAATGTCAGAATTATACTACTTATCTTCATTTCTAGTTGGAACTGTCTGGCCTTACGAAGTAGTTTGACCTGAAAAAAAATTGCCTCAAAAACTGACAAATTTTTACGTGAAAAAATTTAATTTTAACGACATCAGGCCGTATGAACAATTCCAGTAGCTACATTACGCATTATGGTAGAAATAATTAAAAAAGTTGTATACAACGAAAGATACTTTTCTACATTCTCGGGTAGAAAGTGTCTGTCCTCACTAAGTAGCTTGCCAAGAATGGAGAAAGAACGTTCAACAGCAGCAGTTGTTGGCTGACAACGCTGAAGTTGTGCGTACACTGCTGGTGACAAACCGTGTTGCTTCATTCTGGCAATGGTCTACATCACAATTTTTCATCATGCACTTCTTGATATAAGAACCATTCAATGCCCACGCAGTCTTGCTTCAGTTAGGATATTGCGGTACGGTGAGCATAACACCATGTCAACCTATTTGTTTCATTTGAATGTTTATGATTCACAATGAGCAGACAATGGGCCTTCTACAATGGTAGGCCTATAATTTGTAAGCGTCAAGCTGTAAAATGTCAAATGATAAGTTCACCGACAGTGCGAAATCTACGATACAAACGAAATGCAGGTTACAAAAAAGTCTTAACTTTGTAAACAATTTTGACAGTTATTGACCCAACGCTACAATTTTGACTTTTTTTGACGTGTCAAAAAATCGCCGTAGTTATGACTGATGATCACCACCACCACTACTTTTTATGTGCGTAAAGCTGGTGAGGTGATCTGCTTGTAAGCTCGTCATTGAGATAGTATTTTGCACCATCGTGAAGATGCATCATGCAATTACGAAAGTAGCCCACCTCCGATTTACTACAAAACATGTGATTCCCCTACCAATCTACTTCTCACAACTAGCTTCTTGAGTACTTTTCGAANCATTTATTTTCTACTTCTGATGTCTTGGAAATAGCTACTTCTACTTCATTGGGCCACCTGTGTCCCCGATAAAATACAACTCGTACGACTAACATTATGTGGTAGCTATGGAGACTCTTTAAACAGAATTGGACGAAATTCGACAGTACAATTTGCCGACATTCAAAATCGATTCGGAGGCTTAACAGGAATTTGCCTTGTAGGCCTACAGACCTCAGTAGAACCACGCAGAATAGGTGTGTAGGCCTAATATCAAAAAGGAAGTAGGAAAGATCTCATCATATTGAAATTCTATTTCTTTGTTTCGAGTTGCATACTTATGTCCTAACTAAGTTCTGAGTTCATTTTGATTTTTGAAAGTTCACCGGACCGCAAGTCAAAATGGTTGGTATTGCAATACCAATTTTTTATTCCTGAATGTGTTTTGATACGGTACCAGGGTTTTATATCGAATTCTATGGCTTGTGTAATTTAGGGTTACCATATTTTGGAAATCTGAAAAGAGGACACATTTTCAGAATTTTCAGACTTCCAAAACCGGAGAGGAATTCTCAAAAAACGGTAAATTTTTCCCACTTCGTGTTCGGTTGACTAAAAAAAAAGTCAACTTTCCGCCCAGCTACCGAAACACCCGCCGGAGCGTCACTTCNGTGCTNATTTACGGNATATCANTCGCANTTTGCTNTAAATNTNACCTANATTNTCAAAAAAGAGGACAAAATCTCAAAANAGAGGACAAAAGGGCGTCNTCCGANGACACTTTCAAAAAAGTCAAAAAAGAGGACANATCCTCTTAAAAGAGGACGTATGGTAANCCTAGTGTACGTAGTTACATTTTGATAAGCTACGATATATCATATATACATTCTTTTTAGTAATATTTATAAGCAAACGGATCATAAGGTTCATCGCAATTATACTTCGAGTTCGCTGATTGACGTGAAAGGAAAAGAATGAAAATAGATTGCAAGTGTGGCAACTGTGGCTTATAGAGGTGGGTGATGATTATATTTTTAGATTTGAACACATCATATTTCTTGTTATGTCACCATAGAAACATGACACCTTTTGTTAGATATCCCGATAAATAACCCGGCGTACGGCGACGCATTCGTGCGTCACAAACGACGCAAATTTCTCGGGAAATGGTAAAATGCGTCGCTGGCGTGTCATTTTCACACCCAACAAAACTTTTATCTCAGTTTGTGACCTTGGCTCTAGATTATTTGTCTGATGTGTGCCCATTACACAAAATACAGCGATGGTGATATCACTCGCATATGGAATAACCAGCCCAATTTTTGTGCCTACATTTGATTAGGGTTGCATTTAAAACAAAAATCAATCTAAAACAAACATATTTAAAACAAGGCCCTTATTTAAAACATGTTTTTTTAAAGCCATGAAGTCACGAATATTAAACTATGACGTCACAGTGGATTGTCATTGACAATTGAAAATATAGGGTAAATATAGCTCATTTGACGAAATATCTGTACTATTGCTGTTGAACCGACTATTTTGAGGGTTCCAACCATCCCATATCGATATACGTCGGCTATATTGGGTGATAATTGTCCTTAGGCTCAAAAAACATGTTTTTTGGAAAGTATTTACACAATGATAGCATAATTTTACAACTTGGAAAAAACACATTTAAAAATAAAAAGCCTTTGTTTAAAACACTGTTTAAAACATGTTTTAAACAAATTGTTTTAAAACACCGTTTGTTTTAAATGCAACCCTACATTTGATGCAATATTCATAACTGGTTCAGCTTCAGTCACCATCTCCAACATGGTCATCACGTTATTGTTCATGAAAAGAGTGTGTGTGAGTGACTCATCCATCCATCGCTATCGGTTCAAGTATGAATTTCGATTTGTGGCATCATGGAAAATTAGTATTATCGGGCAGACGTGTATTGGTTCAGTATCATGCTGTGACGAAAGTGAAATATTCTATTTTTGTAACGACTACCAGCGTCTAGCGATAGGATGGCGCTCATGCCTATTTCGTGGATGTAATGAAACCTTACCATTTTCGGGATAGTGACTATGTGTCGAAATATAATGATGAGAGATGACTGATAACTGATTATCGTTCCGATTAGGACTGGTAGATATGAAGCGGTTCGAAGTTCAGAGCCCATGATAAGAGCAGTGCAGTGTAGAAACTCAATCAGAATAGTGCTGGCAACTCACCATTCACCAATATCACGTGCTCTGTGCCGTTGTTAGTTAATACAGATTTCAGATCGAACCTTTGGGGTCCGCGCATCAGGTCATACTTATTGTAAAACTAATTAATATAATTTGTTAAACAAAACGACTATACGCAGAATTACGACTTCACATAGGACAGTAAAAGTGCGCACAAAGCCAACTCAATACAGCTTGTTTACGACCGGAACACTGTTTCATAATTTATCGTGATCAATCCACGTACGGTGCGTGCACTGCAGTCGGGCACGTGCAGAACACTAGTACAGTACAGCGTGCATAGGTACGCCGTAAAAGGATCTTTTTCGATACGTGCGGACAGTTCGTTGTGGATATATAATTAAATAGAGCGGAATGATTCAAATTACANCAACCGGCCTTATAAACGAAGTTGTGGTGCTGTAACCATGCTGAAGGCTCAATGAATTGATGGATTAATGATCCTGGTTAAGGAAGCAAAACCTAGAACTGAGACGATCAGTTTTGACGTTTTATTGTTGAACGTAATTTAGGAATCATATCACTCTTATTACAGCATGGAAAACAAAGTGAACATTGAATACTATATGTATGGGTGATAGGACTACCACGCAGATGGTAGCTGAATCACGTTGATTCGAATTACGTCAGTGCAGTTTGACTCATCCCAGTTTGCTTCGATATTGCCACAAACACGTCGAAGAGTAGAGCTGCGTCGCGTGACATACGGCGACATGNGNCATATATTCGTAATAGCNTNNGAAACGGAAGAGCCATTTGCACTCAGAATCCCGCTAGTCGTCAGTAATATGCATCTGCAGAAGGGTATAAGCTATGCAACAGGAAAATATCAGCTAATTTAGGGTGCATCGGACTGAATAGTTCTGTTGTTTACCATCAGTGTGACTTTCTCCTTAACGGACTTTCGAATGACAATATTGTGACTTAGGGTAACGTGCTTTTATAGAGGTGCGAAACTACTATATGTCATTCTTCAAATCAGGTCCTGCTTCGATACATCGGTCTTGTTTCAAAGCTGTTTTCATTATTAAGATTATCGAGAACTAAATATAATTTAACAGTAACAAAAATTTTCTGTAGCTCGAAGCTTGTAAGAAAATCCTCGAATAGGTACGTAGTCACGCACATCTCAATTTTCGGTCTTAACAAACTTGCCTTTCATAAGTCATCAGTACCCACGCGTGAAATTAAGGCACCGATACAAACTGACGGTGTTCTATTGAGAACATGGCGAAAGAGAACGTCGAATGCGCTCGATGTTTTGGTAGGCAATCATGATCATATATAGGCGTACACTGATGTCTTTAAGTTTATATACAAAACGAAGGCAATGAATTATTATATGGGGTAGTTCGACGCATTGTATAAACTAGCTGTTGACGCAGAAAATTTTGTTGTCAGAACTGTCGAGATGTGACGAATACTTTAGTCATCGTTATATTGAAATGGGATCTGTTTTCGGGAAGGGTACGCTTAATCCGAAGTAACACCGAATATGGAGAATGAAGCTCGTGACCAGATTGTAAACACGATGTCGATACGTGACTATAAGAACATAGCGTGATATATTTTCGCAAAAAAAGAATATAGCCTAAAGGCATGTGACGGTGCAGTATCATGTATACGACTACACACTACTGCTATTCGATATAGACTGCGTAGGTAGAGGGTTGTATCGTTTGTATTCATTCATTTCTGTCACAGATCGATTAGAATTGTGTATTTATTTATCAACGCAACAACTATGAAACTGGATTTTGCCGCAGCAGTAGCTGTCGTTCTTGTCTTATGTAATTTCGTCGACACAGGTAAGAAAGATGATCTACAATTTAGAATAAAAGAGCTCTATGTGATTGCTTTTTGCATTATGTTTACGTCAATGCCATGATTATTTCCTGTAATGGATAGTGACTATAGTGTGTTGGACATGGCTATTGGGAATAGATACGTTACGATTTTGGCGAGAAGTACGGTACAGAATTACGTTATTCTTATCGTACCGTACCGTGCCGTATGTTTTACATCGAATTTGAAAATTTCGANCAGTATCATAATCCAGCTGTGTTGCAATTGTACTGTCATAGTCATCTTAACGCTGCAACTGCGTTTCGAATAGCTATGCTACATGTTGATATCATTGTATATCTGCAGCGCAATCTAGTTAGGCATTACGACTTCACTTCGGTGGTTCAGTGCTGGAAGAGTGCTGGAGAATGGAGATACTTTAACGTTCACTCGGTACAATTTATATTTGGGACGTCACTGTACTTAGGCATGATATAAAATGATTGTCTCACAGAGCGGAATAGTCAGTTTGTGGAAAGCAGTGTTGGGATGACTCTTGTCAGGATTTTTTAATGACTCAAATCTCTGGGCTAAAATAACTTGACTTTGACTCGTCGTGTGAGAAATGTTGAATGTCCCTCGAGTCGTGAGTGAAATTGCCAATTCAATTTTCAAGTCATCGAATATTCTACTTAGCAAAGCATTCTGAAACTCTCAGCCGCACCGAAAATAACCATTTCAGCAATACCAATCCTTTTTCTACTGGAATCCATTTTCGTTTTCAGTGTGGTGAATTCCCAATTCATTACAGATACTTCCAGACTAAACAAAACAGCTTCTCTGTGTCCTTAATGCCGTCATAATGGCGTTGAATGGCATCATATAATTACAACCAAACCAACACGCACACGTTTATTCAATAACTTAAGTTCGTTTGGGCCGGGTTTGCGACTGTGCGAGACTCCGGGAAGTTGAAGATTTTTGTGTCACACGTCCCTGAATCAATCTTGGTCTATATGTGGGTTTGCAAATAAATAGGATTTACTAGCATCAGTAATAATTGGCGATACGGTTGGAATAACGATGTTCCCTGTTTCGGGAGTTTGTCGTTCGATTCGAGTCCACACTGAAGGCCTGCATGGATTATAAAGATGACGGACTTGCATACAGCCGCAATACAACAAATGCTAAACATTCAGTTGGATGGTTGTTGGTTAAAAAGTTGTGCTTTATTAAGTACTAAAGCTGATCCTTTCTTTACTAATTCGACGAAATTTGTGAGTAACATATTGTATTATACTCTGCCACTAGTGAAGTGTTACGACACAGTGAAGACCAACGTGATTTTTACGACAATCCAACTGCTCCCTGCAACACGTGAAGTTATTATTATTATTATTATTGATGAAAAGATGAGTGACGCTTNTNGCCTGTACAGGCNANNNGCGTCACGGACTAGAATGAGCGATTTACCAAAATATGATCAATAACCGATTTACAAGTAAGTACCACAAGATATAACAAATTCTGCAACATGGGATAACATTTCGGGGATGATCAGTAGATTTTCGAGTGTTGCAGTGATTTTGAGCTCGCGCGCCCTGTCGATTAAAAAGTTCCGATGAAAATCATATCGATTGCAGTGCAGCAAAAAACGTGAAGTTCTTCCTGCGTACTTCAACAAAGTAATGTAGTCTATGAATATATTTGCGACTTGTCTGCCTACTAATCAATCTTCATAGGTATATTTGTCTATAGCAGTGCTTTTCAGCCTGTGTGACGTTTCGCACTTGTGCGAATGAAAAAAAAATGGCAGTGCGAATGACGAAGGTGGTGCTAATGGTGCGAATGAAAATCCGGATGAGTGCGAATGAATATCGTGAATAATAATTATTTATTTTTCTGGCGTGGAATAATTCAAATAAACCTAATACGAAATTCAAGGGCAGTGTAACTTTTGTAGTTACGATGCAATTGCAAAAACTTGTTTAACTTAGGACGCACCAATAATCGAAGCTCTCACAAGCCGTGGTGAATTAATATTTTCGCACTGTAACCAAAAGACTGGTTTGGAAGCTGTCGTAGTGACAGACATGCAGTATGTCAGCCCGTCTGAGCCTGCGACAGGCTGAAAAAATGACGTCAAATTGACTTTCTGCTGTTTTTCNTGAAACAATCATCATACTTTCGTAATAACTGTTCAGTTAGCGCGAGCCACGAAGATTAGTACATACCATCATTACAGACTCACATTTGCAAGTTACTGTAACGCAAATTTTTACCCCTTCAAGGGTTAATAGAGTATGGATCGCAAAGGGTATAATTTTGGGTCGACACGGTGCCAGAGCTATCTGTCAATATGCATGTAGTATGTTTTGAGTTTATTGCAAAAAATCCTGCGATAGTTTTTACATATCCAGGGTCACTGTGTTGGGTACTGTAGCCAATAAGCGCTCATTTTGTTCATTTATTAATTTCATTTTATACATTTTATTATTAATTCATGATAAGATTTGTCCGACTGGTTTTTCTGGAAAACATAGTCCAAGACCGTTGGGATGAACTGGTGTAGGGATATGCAACGAACGAGTTCAGGCCTATGAGACTCATTCATTTCCAGGTCAACCCCTTCTGCGTCGGGTCACATCACGAACTAAAGTTTTGGCCAACAAACCGCTGATAAAATGCGATGTCAGAGCATAAGCGGTAACAAAACCTTGGCAAAAAATGACCGATGCTGGATGGCCAGAACTTTCGATATGGATATGCTCTGTTGTCGGCACGAAATAGTCCCGTTCTTGCAATCTGAGTAGGCCTATGTAGAGTATAGACCAGTGATTCCCAACCGCGGCCCTGAGGGCCGCATGCGGCCCCCAGCAAGCCTTCTTGCGGCCCCCAGCAAGCCTTCTTGCGGCCCCCACAAAAATATTGACAAATCGATTTATAAAAAAGAAAATATTTATAAAATATACTCTTGCTTGGCTTGGAGTCTGGAGTTTTCAATTAGGATTGCAGGAAAGTTGTGAGTAGACTGGTAAGATTACGTCACTGTTGTTTCAATTCAACTTTCCAGTTGATGAGCAGGACCTATAGATATAGGTATAGATATAGGTATTGACAGGACCGTAACTGCCGCACCCCAAGTCCCCCCCCCCTATTGGGGGGAGCGAGCTCGAAGGGGGCCCAAAATTATTTAGTGAATTTGCATAAATGATAGAGTATTTTATGAAATTTTATGCAACTTTTTCAATTTTTTTTCGCGCTGCGCGCGATTTCAAGCTGGGTACTCTTCCACCAAGATAAAATACGCAAGATTTATAGAAGTGGGCATAACGGCGTTTGCCATTACCGCGCCACGACGCACGAAGACATATAAAGTTTTAGGCCATGTAACATGGGACTCCAAGAAGTGTGCCATAACGATCGGCAGCGAGAAAACCTTGGCCGAAAAGGACTGCCCTTACGCGGACCGAAAACTTCGTTATGTATATACAAAATACATATAGGTATAATTGACCATAGGCGCCTAAATGACTGGCACCGAATGTTCCTGTCTTGGCAATCTCAACGTCACGAGACAAATAGGCTACCATCCCGCAGGGAAGAATTATATGCCAGTGAAGAACTACCAATTTGAAATCATGTGCATCTTTTAGTTTAGTGCGTTTGGGCGATTCTGTATTTTTTTGACATAGCAGACTGAAGGTCATGAAATAACATCATGTAACGAAGTAGTACCAACGGGTTCGCCCGTCCGAATATGTTTAATTATTATTTGCGGGCACTACAGTTTCCAAGACACCTCACTCAACTCTACCGGTAAATCTGATTACGTGAGCAGAGAGGACAAGTAATTGATTGCAATATATATGCAATTCCCGATCTTATTGACCTATTTTATTTTGAATTATCGAAAATTTTCGCGCTCCACGCTGGCTCACTAAACGGTGACCCTGATTTCGTGGCAGAAGCGAACAACGGGGCGGGGGGTCGGTTTATCAATCTATGGGAGCTCAAGACCTAAGTTTTTTGGGGGCCTGACGTAGTGCTTGTTCGTTCCTGCCAACGGGTATACGCCCGAACATGTTTAATTATAATTGAGTGTTTCTACCTTTTCAAACACAACTCACTCGGCTCAACCTGTCAATCTGATTACGTGAGCAGAGAGAGGATAAAAATTGATACCAATATA
>ATSW01004372.1:0-15590 GCA_000444245.1 Botryllus schlosseri
ATGTAAGTATGTATGTATGTATGTATGTATGTATGTATGTATGTATGTATGTATGTATGTATGTATGTATCTCATAGGAGCACACTTTCGACTGAGCTCACGGCAGCAACGATGGCCACGGAAAGTTCGTTTGATCCAACTTTCAGTACGGCAACAAAAAAGCGAAGAAATCGACCGTTCAATAGCCGTAGCGACAGCCGCCGTGAACGAATCGTGCATGTGTGAATATTTCCACGGCAAGACGGCTTGTTAACCGTACGATGGAAAACCGCGCGGCAAAAATCGTTGGCGGGAACCGTGCATGTGTGAATGGGTCTTAAGCGCAATGTGGGTTGGTCAGCAGATAATGATTTAAGATTATTTCCGGACATGTTGAGTTACGAAATACATGATGGACCAAGAACAACTGCTTCACAAAAACGTTTAAAACATGACTGGGTTATTGTGACGGTAACCGTTGTAGCCTATGCCTTGTTTTTGTCGAGGGAAAGCACAAAAACACGCGAAGAAATATCACAATGGCGCTTATGCAGTGGTGGCCCTACTGGTGGCCCCCCAGACCCCCTTTCGCATTTATTATTACCAACTTAATAGTAGTGCGCCATATACGGAACGGAATTATGTGATGTGTATATGACACTATGACACGGCTTTGAAGCAGGCTGAAATGTTGTATTGGTCTAGCTTAGTGGTTTTCAACCTTTTTGGCCTCGCGGTACACTTTCAAAATGAAAAATGGTTCGCGGCACACTAGAACAGTGGTTCTGAACTCTTTTAGCTTACGGTACAGGCAAACTACCAGGATGAGTATAGCAGCAACCATAGTCTTACAGAGGTATGGTCACTGACGATGTACTCCTACCTTTTCGGAGCACTCAAGTAGGCTTTTCTCTGCTTGAGTTTTCTTTTATCTCTGCATACGTCTCACAAATACGTCTACGAATGGTATTATTTGACATGGGGATCGTTTTCAATTCTTCCCAAACATTTCTTTACAATTTTATGCCAGGCCGGAAGAAGAACATTCTCCACTTCAGTGTGAGACTTTGAATTATCATATTACCACATAACTGGCCTGCTGAGATCTTGTTTAAACTTCAGGCTGAGCTTAATTTCATAAGATTGGCTGGACAATAAAGTCTGCCCACTACCGCATTGTCGATGTAATTAACCGTCGCATCGAAGAGTCCAATCCCGATTGCCACTAACAAACGCATATGCGTGGAGGTGTTTTATGCATGGATGCCAAACGCATTTCCGCGCAGATCGTGTAATAGCACCTGTGAGGATAGTATACCTCAATAGTGTTACTGACAGCCACCCGCAGTTAAAGTTCCAACAAACCGCGATAATAAACCTCAACGGTGGGAAAATTTGTAACTGATATTATTTTATCAACTTTACTTCTCAATTCTCGAATTTGCCGCCTGCAACATAACGTTTCGCCCTGTACCTACATTTTACCCGCAGTGCTGGCACGCTACCTAGCAACCGAAATATGAATGGCAGGCTATGTTGGCGACTCTGATTTGTAAACGTGAACATCTCTTCCAAATGAGTTCATTTCTTGATGGTGAGAATGCCTTCCTATGTATTGGAGGTTTATGTAGGCTCCTACTGTGAAAGCAGTGTCCCGTGGTATAAGTTGGCATCTCAGGAATCAAAATAAGTAATATCGGTATGGTGTAAAATGATCATCGATGACNAAGAGATGGCAAGAATACGACTACAAATATAACCAGAAGAAGNTCATCAACCTGCGTCATGTTCCTGTTCTGCCTCCGGTTCTGATGGGGGTGACAAATAAAAGGTGAACACTTCGGCCACACCNAAATATCACGGATCAATTGCCATAGATTAGTTATCACCGTCCTAAATGCTACTATGGGTGGGNAAATTAGCGTATCACACCCTTTGACGGTGGAGGCTCCANTTTGATTCATGGCAGTGCAGTAGCAAGTTACAAAGCGTCGCTGATTTATTAGATTCTCCGCCCTTCTACACGTTGCTGTGCTCAGAGCTTCTTTACAATAAAAAGCCCAGAGCAAGAACCAATCCATGACCTAATGGGGATGTCAGATTGAACTACTAGATTGAGATATCGTAACTACGGTCGCCTCGACATTCTTATATCTGTTCACTGCATCGGATTGTGCATTGCGTGTCTTGATCGGCTAAATTCAATAAAAAAAAAACAATGCCACAATCAAAATTTGGATTTTTGTTATAGCCTACTTCGACATAGTTTACCACATTTGCTCGCGGCACACATGAGCAGGCCAATTTGCAGACTAGTGTGCCGCGGCACACCGGTTGAGAACCACTGGTCTAGCTCCTGGCGGGGCTTCTTTTGTCATACATTATCAATTATAAAAGAAGTGACCGCGTTTACCATAGCTTATGTATTCATATGGTAGATGTATGGTATGTAGCATGGGATAATATATTAGCTATACTTCTGCTGCATGCTAAATAGACCACTCTAATCAGGAAGCTATCGACTAACATTGATAATAGTCCAGCACACCACGTCAAGGTTCGAGCCAGGCGCTGGATTGGGACATAGGCTATCTATTATCGCTTGGTTGCAAGGATAGACTACATTAAAACTAAGTAGGCTAGCCATGCCGCATGCAGCGACTTGGTGGCTGTCGGGATATATGGGACTTTTCTAACAAATGCTGAGATTTGCTGATTGACCCAACTGTACGGAATCATCTTCTTGATTGTTGCACTGATTTCCACGTTTATTCGCTATAATCCTTGATAAAAGCGCATAAACCAAAGAGGGGGACTTCGACCGTCCGCCGTGGGCCGTGGGCGACCGCCGACCTCGCCCACCCTAAAAGCCACCAACATGCGCTTATGCAAGTGGCGAACGAATTTCTAGTTTCAGAGGGATGTACCAATCATTAAATACAGATATAAAGCCTAACAATAACACTACTTTGCCTGATCTTATTAGGCTCTTGTCGGGGTATATAATTGAAGTCTTGAATGCTCCAAGGCAGTGATTCCCAAACTGAATGCCGCAGCACATTAGTCTGCCGCCACAGATTCTCAAGTGGACCGCGAATCTTTTAGTGATTTTGGAAAATAAATTCATACGTTTTTAAATAGGGCAGGCAAGCTAACATGTGCGACTTGAAAGTGCTCTAACTGCTTCCCAGCTGATAACTAAGCACATTGTATCATTGCAATGGAACCAGTCATGACATTATGCCTACAATCGGCTAATTCTCACGTCATAATTGGGCCGCTAAAGGTCGAATAAAGTCTTTAATCCGTTTCACGCTCCTAATGAATCAACTCATAAGCAAAATATTACGTGAGCTCATGGCCTGGACTTCTACTGCACTGAATAAGTCATTTCCAAGATTTGTTGCTCACAACTTTAGATTGGGTAGTTGAGTCCATTGAGAAGCAACGAGTCAATCTTTCTGCAGAAGGATAGCTCATTTATTGACGAAATGTCCCAATTTTAAACGCTGTTTTACACCCCCCACCACCAACCCCAACCTCATTTCAGGCATATATGTTCGTGTAAATAGGCCTAGCACGTAAATTGTATTTTATGAGCAACTTTCTCGTAAGTGTGCCGCGAGTGTTTTATGATTTTTTTTTCGTGTGCTACAGGCCGAAAAAGTTTGGAAACCACCGCTCTAAGGGTTGGATGAATCAGCCGTTTATGCTTGGCCGTTGTCAGATTCTTGCAGCATAATGATCTACCAGTAAATGCTGTCAAAGTCCTCAATGATGCCGCAGAAAGGGGTCTAAGAGACAGGGTAAGTGCAGACTATTCTGGTACGACCAGCAAAAAGACAGTTCACTTGAATATATAGCTTAGAATGTTCCTAATGAATATTCGATGATTTCCCACTGCATCAAGACTAATGCTTGAGTCGAACCAGTTATATTATTAAAAAGAATGCATTAAAGCGGTACGGCAGTTACACTTCTTCAGAGTTCCAATGTAAGCTACCTGGTCGGCCCACATGTAGGCTATCTTCTGAGCATACATGATTGTTTTCAGCATCAATCTCACATGGTGTGGTGCACCAGTTTCGCGATGACTAATATACTTTACCTGCACACAGAAAAGCGGGAGCACTCGGCGTAATCGCAAGCATGTCAGATAGGCATTTCTTGGATCTATTTTTAGTTCTATAAGTTGAAAATCATTCGCTGTTTCACCTCTGCCATGCCTGCAATAGGCTATTGTTGCTCTAAACCAGAGGTCTCAAACACGCGGCCCGCGATGTTTCCCGATTTTTTTTTGCGCTACCGCCCCCTGGACAACGAATATAATGCCAGCGCCCCCCCCGACCCCCTCACCACGTCTAAATCAAAAAACGAAAGTTATTCTGCATTTCTTACAGCTAATAATGAGACTGCTGATGCTGGTGCACTATTATCATCATCCTCGTCATATTGGCTCTGAGTTTCAATAAGGGCTATATCATTCGAAAATCTCCAGTCTCCACGTCCAGTAGGCCTACTGTCCAGTTGGCTTCTGCTGTGAGTAAAAACTTGGTCACGGCACTGAAAACACGTTCTATCAAATATGAGCGGGGATGGGCAACGACGAAAAATTCAACCCGACTCCATTGAGATAATTTATATTTAGATTTATTGTGTATCCTGAACGATTGATTGGAGACTTAGGGTTCAACTTTGGGTTGAACTCAAAGTTCTCCCACAATATATTCAGTTCCTTAATCATTTCATGCCTGGAAACTTTACAGAATGGATTGATTATCCGGCAAGAAATTTGTAATTGGGATATATCCTAGAATCAAATCAACATATCCTCGTGTACTTTTCTGCGATGATTGATTTCTGTTTCTTAATTAAAATCGGGTATTCGAGCTGGACCGGTTGGTTATGCAAGCTTGAGAATAGGAACAGTTCACGTCTCGCAAAATTGCGGTGAAATATCACGAGCTTATCACTGAATCCGGACAGTGTCTTTTTCACCTTTATCAGGTTTCATCATTACTAAGAACGGATATATTCTACTGATCGAGTTTGGAAAATATTCCCGTCAAGTAAAAGCGATATTGTTTCTTGCAACCAGAACGCCGTGTCGAAGGTCACGGTCGCAGCACTGTCAAAAATCCATTGGTCGTTTGAAACAGAGATAAAAATCAGGCAAGGCAGTTTATCCTGAAATGCCAACACACCTTGCGGTTAGCAATAACTGCCGAAATACTTCGTAGTTATCACAGCACTCAATGAACAACGCGTTCTGTGAGAATCTGCCGATCACGCTCGCGAATGACCCCAGGGGGCACTGGTGCCTTTTTCAAGAACCACTGCTCTAAACCTATCGTAACCTACTTTTAATACTAAATCATTCAATGACAAGGTGTTAGATTTTATCAGAAAATCGCCAACGAACAATGCGCTTACAGAATGATTGCCGTTAGCTAAATATCTTGAACTAGAGGAAGCGCATAATCAGCAAGCCGCTGCGGTCGTGATCATTTCAGCATGGCTAATTAAACAATCAGTAGCTGTGATTTTGTGATTACTATAGTCTTCTCGCCGTTCTATGATCGCAGGCTCGGCCACTCTACGGCAGCTACTTTAAAACAGTTTTAGCCAAATCTTAATGACTTTCCTGTGAGCTTACTACAGAGTCGTGGACATTATTTTGTCGATAGCATATAGAATGAGACATGGATACGCATCATTATTTCTGTGCTGCATCTTTGACTGGACCAATTGGTATTAGTCCCCTTTGTTGCATGCTGTTATTTCTTAACATCCCATCAGGATTGTCGGTATGATAGTGGAAAGATGTTGGATTCGCTCAAGTGTATGAGCCTACCAGGATCAAATTTCCTTCGTGATGAGGAGAAAACCAAAACTATCTCATGGTAAAGCTTGATCTTTTAGGGAGACCGAAGCTGTTTTCTAAGCGTTTCGACCTTGGCTGTGGCGGGCCATTGCATGTCAAGGCAATATGCCCATTTATATCGGTAAATTCTTCCTCCATGGAATGATATTATCGTGGCAGGATAGCGTAGTGGTATAATCCACAGCTGCAACACCAATGGGTTGCGGGTTCAAGTCCGACCGTGGTCCACTCCAGAATTCTTACCTAAGTTTTGGAGGGTTATCTAGGCTCCTCCTCGCCATCTCCTTCGTGTAAGNGNCAGGAGGTGGTCAGTAACGAAGTACTTCTACTTTTTCGAAGTACTCAAGTATCTTTCCGCTACTTCCGGTACTTACTCAAGTAAATCTGATTTCCGCTGTTTCTACTTCTACTTCGTAAAATTTTGTGATCTACTTACTTACTTCTCGCTATTTTCAGTTTGACAAGTAGAAGTAGTGAAATCCTACTAGGAAGATAGCCTTACGAATTTCGGGGCTGTTTTCACGGAGTACCAAGATTTAATTTTCATAACAGTTGAGCAAAGATCAGAATTTTCGTCACCCTTCGCGCACGGTACATATATGGAGTGACAAATATGTTTTCACGAAAGTATCGGTGAATATACTTTAGATAGCGGGTTGTGTGGTTCCGGTCACGCCGCATTGTCGCCCATATGAATTATTTCATCATAGTAAATATGACCCATACGTTTAAAACTACCGTTTCGCAATCTAGCAATTACCTATCACATCGTAATCNAGCAGCCCACGGCGTGTGTCCTAATCTGGGAAAGTGAACTCTGACTTTTTTGTGCATTAGACCTGTTTTAGCAGAACACGAGTGAAACTTTCTGGACAAAAGACAAAATGTATTTTCCGCTTTTTGGAAGTAGTATCAATTCCCAGTATCATACTTTAAGTTCTAATTAGTTTCAGTTCTTTTTTTCCGGAGATCATACATGATGCAGTATAAAAGCATGTGAACTAATGCCTCTATTTTCCGAAAATATAGCTACACTATATGACATTTTTACGATCCGATATATTTTATATTAACGTATGCTAATCGCCCAAAGTGTTAACACCGTATCCGATACAACTACTCTCCGTATTGCTCTTCGACTAAACTACGGGCCTTATAATATGGGGGAGGGAGCCATGCCATGATATGTTCTGAAACAGGGTGTTCGAGTAACCAAAGGTCGCATTTCCATATCAACACGAACATTTGCATCACATGATGCGGACGAATGGTTATTCTGTCAAAAATTAATACCTCCTGGGATGCATCATTATGAATCAACCTCTCTACACCTTTCGCATAGCTCAATTTGGAGCTTTTGACAGTCCATGCGAACGAATTACGACCGTTTTCATAACTACTTACTTTTTGAGTGGATTTNNAGTCAGTCAATTCTACTTCTACTTCAAGTAGTTTTAGGTTGCTTTTAAAATAAGGACTTCTACTCGTACTTGAGTAGATTTTTGCCTCGCTACTTCTACTTGAGTAGCTTTATTGACTACTTTGACCACCTCTGTATGTTATTTAACTTAAGTTTTGAAAAACATCGCATGCATTTCAAGGAAATACAGTCGAAAATATGTAACTTGCAAAAGGTTTCGGACACATTGTAGCTAAGCCGAAGTGTCGAGTAATCAAATTTCGCGCTACCGGCTTGTCTATATAGTCGGGTTGCCATACGTCCGCAATTTCACTGTTGAAACTAGCGTCCGGGAGGAATTTCTGAAATATGCCAAATGTCCGGAATTTCGAAGACTTAACGTAGGCTCATAATTTTTTCGTAAATCAACATAAAAACAATCTTTTTTGAACTATTTATGCTGATGCATGATATTTTTCTTCGCGACGCACGCGATTTACCGTCGCATTTATTGATTTTAATATGGAAACTACCACCCGCGCAAAAACTGCAATAAAATAGAAATAAAAACAACCTTCATTTACTGGAATAAACCTAATTGTAATCACAATTATAGGAGAACGGTATATTCCTAGAGATCGTTAAGGCCGTTTAAAAGCTATATTCAAAGATAGTGGTTCCAAACAGGGGGGGTCGTTTGCCTGGATTCTGGGGTTTGCGAATATGTTGAACGTAATCAGCTTCCAAAATAGCCCNTGAGTAAGTCTGGGCAAACAAAGGTGCTGACTTCTTTTAGTTATAAGCTCGTCAAATTTTGATCTGAGCCACGGAACATTTTCAAATTGGAGATGGAGTCGCGACCATAAAAGTATAGAATGCAAACAATGTTTACCAAACCACTGTGTATNNGNGNNNNTTGTAAAGCTCCGTGGTGCGCACCGGCATAAGGCTGATAAACAATCTTATCGGTAGGACATGAACAATTGAACATGACTTAACGATTTGCAATTACGCTCCCTGTATTTTCGAACTCATTATCCTCCACCAGCTCTACCGCTACCTCTGATCATGTGGGCGGAGAGTAGTATCTAATCGTTGGGGTATAATTTTCATCTGAACAAATCACACACAATTTACAATGCGATAAGACAGAATACGATGTAATGAACAGATAGGAGGAAGGATATCAAAAGACACGCATTTGCGATCCTTTTTAGAGTGCCCGATGTAACAGTTATTTTCGATGTTGATCTTTTAAAGCCGCGGCCCTTTCTAGTTCTTTCCAATCCTTGTGAGTGCTTTCTTTAGTCGGGTCTTTTTCTGGGCTTATTATCGCCGTTAAGAACGGTGACGGCAGGGAAAGAGGGGCCCAGATGAGCCTCCGACAGGAATCGAACCGGTTCCGCCAGATTTCTGGGAGCTTATCGTTAGCACACACAGCCACATACTCCTGAACCGGATCGTGACCACCTCTATGGTCTATGAGCAAAGCTTTGCTAGTGTAACGTCATAACTCATTTTGAAATCCACCAGTGGGCGCTAAAGAGTGTCCGGAATTTTGGTTGCTGAAATATGGTAACCCTACTATATAGTGAGTAGGGTTACCACTTACCATACGTCCTCCTTTAGGAGGATTTGTCCTCCTTTTTCAGGTTTTTAAAAATGTCCTCCGAGGACGGCTAGATGTCTTCCTTTTTGGCAATTCGTCCCCCTTTACAGTTTTTTCAGCTATGGTAAGGGGCAGATTCGAGTGAAAATGGGAATAAATGACGCTAAATAGCTAAGACGGAGGTTCGAGCGGGATATTTGTGGTTCGATCTAAAGTGACGACCTTTATTTAGTCAACTAACCACAAAGTCCGGAAAAATTTACCTTTTATCCGGATTCCACTCCAGTATTGTAAGTCTGAAATTTTGAAAAGTGTCTTCCTTTCCTGATTTCAAAATATGGTAACCCTCATATTGAGGGTGTTATAAGTTATAACATCATATGGCGAATCCTATGCAGCTAACTTCCATTTCGTGCGACCACCACATAACGAAGAGTCAAGTGTGACGAAACATTTGCTTGGCATCGTTGTATGCAGGGCTTTGGATCGGGAGCCGGAGCAAGGAGCCGGAGCCCCGGAGCGGTGCATTTACAGCGGAGCCAGAGCTGGATCCGGAGCTCTACATATATTTCAAAAATAGCCGGAGCCGGAGCTGGAGCCGGTCCTATGAACAGTAGCTCCGGCTCCGATGTATTTACTGATGGCCGAATTCACATAATTTTAGGATAATCGTTCAAAAAATTAAGAATTGTTGCCTCGTTGGCACCACCTTTTCTAACTAATCAGTAACCCTGTTTATACATAGGAGCGAAACCTGGGTAGACTGGATTTGCCGCGCTTACTTCGAAGTATAACTGCATTATAGGTATACCCTCAAATTCGTAACCAGCACAACACCGATGGCCAATTGTGAGGTTCAAAAGATAATGAAAACCATGCATGTCACAAAACGGGATTGATGCTTATGTGAGATGAGCAATATACCTAATTAGTAGGGCGATTTTTTTGACATGTCATTTTGACAAAATTTTGACTTTGACTAAAATGTCAAAATTGTTTACAGAGTCAATATTTTTTTGCAACCTACATTCCGTTTGTATCGTAGATTTCGCACTGTCGGTGAACTTATCATTTGATATTTTACAGATTTTAGCCTACTTCATAGACCTACCGTTTGTCAATTTTTGAGTCAAAAAAGTTTTTTCAAGCCAAACTACTTCGTAAATACAGACAGTTCCAACCAGAAATGAAGATAATTAGTACAATTCTAACATTCAGTGAGAAAATACCTAATTTGCATGCGCTAGGTCACAATTTGGTCAAAATTAAGTTTGTTATGGTCAAAAAATGTCAAAATTTTACTTTTTAGTTCAAAATCTTCCGTTTTATAGGTAAAAAAATCGCCCAACCAATTCATAATGAGACGAATATATAAGCGATGACAAAGGATATAATCATGACCTTGGTGCACATGTTGATTTAGAGGCGCGCATGGCAAACGCCGAGAAACATTGTCTCCTTTCTGGATTGGACTACCAAATGCACGTTCTTCGTTAATAGTTTTTTAATCGTAGCGCCAAATTGGATAGTGTGTTGTCGTTTTTTCATATGAATTGAAATTCATTCTAGCGCACGAACGTTTAGTCCAATATCGATTTGCGAACGTAGATAGGGAAATGCATCAAAAGAGCCCAAGATCGCTATTATAGTCCGTATGGCCTACAATTGCCATGATGCGAGCTAGTCAATGCGGTGACCGAAGCCTGCCCTTTTGTTGAATGTAAGAGGGTAATTAGTGATTGGATGCGCGCTTTCCAATTTCTAACCATCAATTTTGTGTATTCATTCTTGTCTGCTTGATACACTCGTATTCTCCAATTGTCACGTGATATCACTTGCGAGCTTGCAGTAAAATTGGTTACTGACTTGTAAAGTGCACGACATTGAATTAAGTTCTCAAATATTATTGCACCACAAGATTATCAGTGGCACTGATTTTGAATTTATTCGATTCGTTTGAAGGCGAACCTTATATACACCATTAAACTTGATCGACGACTGACGGACTCGTAACGAGCGCACAAATATCGAATTTGAAGCCATTGGGTATATTTGGTAAAAAGTGGATTTCTGCTGATAAGGTCGCGACATACGCTCATTTCTGCAGTTAGCATCTGAACAAATCGCACCATTTCAAGATTAAATGGAGTGTATGGCTTGTTATTACCGATTGCAGTAGTTCAATTAAAACATCACGTCACTGTTTTAATGCTGTATCATGTGTACAATGTACATACAATGGCATGGAGTAAATTGCGTTCTCGTGCGGATATGACGTCGTCGACAGACGACACGAAGCAATTATCACATCAAAGGACTTTGCATACCCCACAAAATTATGGATCCTTGCGACGGCTCCAACTGAACCATATAGTGGCCGGAGCAGTAGCAGTGGTATCAATGAGCTCCGGAGATTGGAGCCGGAGATAATTCATCATAGAAGAAAGTTCCGGAGTCGGAGCTGGAGAAGTTTGAAATTTACGACTGCTCCAAAGTCCTGGGTGCATGGCTCTTTGAGAATTGCAATGGAAGATCAGTAAGACAGTTGATAAAGACATTGAGGTTCAGTAAGACATAGTGGCGGAAACACACGCAGGTCGCCGCAACTTCAAAATTCATATTGCATGCAACGTCGGTTCACGAAGTCGTCTCAAGTATGTAGCACATTGTTACTTTGCATCACGGTTGTCGGATTGCAGTCCAACGATCGGTGCGGCGAAATAGTACGCGATTTTACTTTGTATTGTTTCACTGCTTTGGCATTGTACGTAATACAGCTAGATTTCACATTCTTTGGAGATGTACAAGTGTTTTGGTGTTCTGACATTGTTTTTATTTGGAATTTAGGAATCAGATACGACAATAGCATTCGATTGTAAGACTTTACTATAAATTCTCAGCTCGGGTCGACACTCAGTACGAGTGATCCTACTCGGTGCTGCGTATGACTGTGTGCCTTGTTAGTCTGTGTTGAATCCAGGGCTGTGGAGTCGGAGCCGGAGTTTCACTCATTTTCCCGTAATTGAGTTGAAGTCGGAGTCGGATTCGTGAAAAAATACTGGCTGTAGTCGGAGTCGGAGTCTGTGAAAATGCTCCACTTCTAACTTCTTTATCATGAAAGCAATTGCTTTCAAACATCTCTTAAAATTAGCAATAATAAATAAAATAGGATTTGTATGTATCAGCAATCATTGTTATTAGTAACGAAATTTATAAAATTATACATTTATTGCAGGAAGAAAATTTCAACCAAATCGCGACCAACTCAAAATTACTGACACAGTCTCAAATCGGTGCAATTTTTGGAATTATACCATGATATTATGAAAGAATAAATACAACGTCTGGTTTTGTAAAAGACAACGTCCCCTGTAAAATCGATGCAAAATATAGCCAAATGGAGCATCCCACTTGACAAAATCAAAAATGTTTTTAGTTAGTAGCTCAGCCGTTTGGGTCGAACAAATGTTTAATAAAGAGTACAAGTATATTGCATGCTATTTTACTGCTACCTAAATTTCCTTTCTGATCACCGTTTATTAGTAGTAAGAGAACGTTTGCTTGCCATTAGTATATAGAGTGTCGTGAGAGAATTTGTACATCTCTGTATTAGTTGTCGACTCATACACTAGCTTGACTGACTAGAACCAAGACCGTAAACGCCGAACACCAAACCCCCTAATTGGTGCAAGGCGAGCTCGAAGAGGCCTAAAATTATTTCATGAATTAACGTAAATTACAGAGCATTTTTTTGGAAAATAGACGCAACTTTTTAAAAGTTTTCTCGCGCTTTGAGAGATTTAACGTTGCCAAATATTTTGATTATTGGGTACCCTTCCACCAAGAAATACGCATGATTTATAGAAATGGGCATTTCGGCGTAAGCCGTGACCGCATGCCATCGTCAACAATATGTTTGCATATGTTTAATGGTTATATGAAAGTCATTCAACCGTCACTGTGGCATATAATTTTCGAGGTAAATTTGTAGTACTGTTGGATCGGAGCCGGAGCCGGAGCCGGAGTCGGAGTCGGAGTAAGAGTCGGAGTCGGGAGTCGGACTCGGTCTGTTTAAAATGACTGGAGTCGAATTCGGAGTTGAGACGGTAAAAAAATTTACCGACTACACGGCACTGGTTGAATCAACTATTGATTCACTGTTCCATACCCCATCATTAAAACCCCATTACACTAAAATAGTTGAAGGCATTTACCGGGGCGAAGAAAGAACGCATCTGGATTCTGCAAATTGGCTGTAATAGTTAGTTAAACGCTGAGATAACTTGACAATGGTTAACCATGGCCACGGGTTAACTGAATTCAGGGCCCGGCAACCTTTCGCGTGCATTTTTGCATCATTTCCAGTCGCATCGCGCTATGATCGATATTCTGTGGTTGCTTTGGTCGTTTCCAAGTCCACTGTGTTCGATACCAACAATACGAATTTTTCTTAGATAAATTAAATCTACCCCAAAACACTCTCTTATAGCTTTGTACATAAAAAAAACTTCTGTTTCACTATTTGCAAAAACATGGTTATAATATGTTGTATGCTTCGAATAATTTTGCGTGCCATGAAAAATTACGACGAGTTAGCTCGACATCACAAAGATTAATATGATACCTTAGGGGAAAATCCAATTGCAGTCCGAATACGGTGGCGTTCCGAAGAAAATTGCTGCTGCTAAAAACATTTCACACTTGTATATTTACTTTGAGAACACGGCATGTTTAGAGCTCAGCGCCCCTTTAAATAGTCCCTCAACATCGCAATGAATTCTGTCTTGATGCCAAGAAAACATGATTCAAAATCATGTGCAAGCGTACAGCTAGCTCTGGGTAGAAGGGCTATTTGAATTCCCAGTGAACCTACCTTTATACATTCAGTAGCGTATATAGCTTGCCCGTTCGACGTTCACGTTGCGCCTTCAAAAACGAACACGTTTCCTCTCTTACCACCACAGGAGTGTTTATTACACGATCTCGCCTCTTCGTTGCTACCATCGCACTTTGAATAACGTGGCAAGCACGTGCGTGTTCTTGCTTGGTAGCCACCTGGGTAACAGGTACGAGGACAAGGAATCCAGGTGCTCCATTGTGACCATGTGCCGCACACAATGAATTTACCGGTACAGGGTTGCTCGTCGATGATGTTACCGAGGCAAAACTTTCTGTCTCCACTCACGCATTTTCTGTGCCGTCGCTTCACGCCTTGCCCGCATGTAACGGAGCACGGCGAGAACAAGGTCCATTCGGTGTAGTAATGGGCTACACCGGAGTGCGTGTTGGAAATTTCCTTTTTGGGTAAGTAGCAAAGGTTGATATCGCAACAACCAACGAAGCTACCCTCCAGGTTTTTGAAGCGCGGTATAAAAAACGGTTTGTACGGACACCAGCCTCTCTTCTCGCCGATTGGACGGAATTTCGGCGGGCAGGGCCTCCCGCCATCCAATTTATTTCCTAAACCACACGCCAAACNACCACCTGACGAAGGTGGGATAATATATTTATCACTCGAAGACACGGGAGCTGGTCCAGGAACAAACCAGTACGTGTCGAGAAGGGTAGTTGACGCCGGTGCAGTGGTGATTGGTTTCGCATCGTTGACACCTGAGTATCCGTACTCTCCAAGCACGTCTGGGATGTTGAACGACCCCACAAGACCCTTTGCCACGTCGTCCCAGTAATCCCAATGATTCTGAACTCGTAGCTGTTCACCAATACTGAACAGATGCGAATAATATAATTGCGTGACAGACTGGTCTACAGAACAACCCGCGCTTAAACATTTGTGATAACTCTTGAGAGTGTCGATTGGAGAACTGCTGTCGAAGGTTTGGCATCTTGGTCGTCCATATGCAATTTCGTCCCGAACGGCGTAAATAGTTCTTTCCCCCGAATTTACTCTCACGTTCAAAATGGCAACTGGGTAGAAACACCCCCTTCCCGGCAACCAGCATGCTTCAATCAGGGCGCAGCTATAGATATTGATACCTGTAACAACAATACAGAAAACGCTTTGCTCGAAACAGTTCATTTAGATTTTAAAAGGTGAATATATCGGATTCGACCTCGAATTATCTAAAACTGCTACAATTAATTCCATGGGAATGGTATGTGGCCTGGTTATGCTCGAGAACAACCGTCTGTCAAATCTTATATTTCGAAATCAGAGCATACCAATCCGCTTGTTCTCGAACATAACCAGGCCAGGGGTAAAAAGACTTCTATCGGCAAACATTTACTCGAAAACCATACATGTGCTGCTAATTATCATGAGGACATGCTCTCTTTATTGGCTAAGGGTCGCAATTTATTTCATTTTTCTGTTCTTGAGTCCACCATCATCACTATGAGTAAACCTAGTCTATGCCAACAGAAAGAATTTGTGTATCATTTGAAAATCGCGCATTAACTTGTTTTTCTCCGCTATCTCCGTGCCATCGCTACAGTTTTCTCGTATGTCTAACTCTGTATATGTCTGTGTGACGTCATAATTATCGATATATATTGTAGTTAAACATAGTTATTCGAATTCTTGCATTATTGCTGACGATATCCCCTGACGAGGGTCAGCCGAAAAGCTTCTATCGATTAATGTTCTGTACTCCTAGGCGTCTCTCTACATGTCAGTGTGATTTAAACAAGAATAGCTAAATAAATCAATTCATATATTTAAAAGCTCACTGGTAATAATCTGACGAATATTGGTAAATGCT
>ATSW01004373.1:0-14647 GCA_000444245.1 Botryllus schlosseri
GGCCGGATCCGGCNCGGGGGCCGTATGTTGCCCGTTGCTGTAATGCACGAATCTAATATAATTGAATTAACATGACATTTCTGCGATCGCAGCTACTTAATGACAGGGTCAGTAGAGCCACCCTTCATATTCACGAATGCCGTCAAACTGAAACGATTCCCTCAATTCTTCTTTGCAGCGTTGCAGTCCGTATTTATTCGGAAGCTGGAGTTTCGTAACATGATACTTTTGCGTTGTTGGGAGCTTTAGCACCACAAATGCTTCGTAATAGCAAACACTCGCCGAAGATTTCGATGCAGTTTAGATACTTCCGATCCAAAGTTCGCAGAAAGACCCATGCATCAACAAACATTCCCGTCAACTTGANGTCTCTGCCTTCATGTGCGTTAATCCTTTCACGGCAAAGCTTTTATGTTTGAAATGCAACGGAGTCGTTGGAAACTTTAACACATGTACTTATTTTGATAATTTTACTATTTAGTTCACCTTCTGTACTGTGTATCTAATCGGCAGTCAATGCGGATCGTCATCAGTACCTGTCATGATGCAAATTTCGCCTACCTGGCAAATTGAAACAAAGCTAGAAAGTCAATGTGATCTTCACTGCAATCGTTCATTTCGACGGTTTCATTTTTTGAGTACTCCCATGTTACACTGTTGATCACTCTTCTGTGTATGTGATATCTTGGATCTAGGACAGGGGTTCTCAGCCCTTTCTAGGCCGTGGCCCATTTTCCGGTTTGAAAATGTGCTGTGACCCACCTCTAATCTGAAAGTCATAATCCTGTTAAATGCGTGGTAATCGACGGCGCCGATATGCCTATTTCTCTAAAATATTCGCATTTTTTTCTTCTTATTTACTGATGAAATTAAAATATAAACATGTCGGGGCATGAAGTCGCGCGAAGCGTGACGAAAATTTTCAAGTTGAATGAATATCTTCTAACAAACGACCAACGAAATAATCTTGGGATTCTTCTAGCTCCCCCGATTGGGGGTTTGGATTCGGCAGTTACGGCTCTGGTAGATCATATGCTAAAACTTTTATGATCGTCCGCTGCTCCATTCGCTTCGCGAAACACAGTGATCGGATTCCCGCATACACTGTGCGATTGGGATTTTAGTTCCACTATGGAGGGGGATAGTATAATCATTCTGAGCCATCTTCAAACAATTCATTGTTGAATGGGGTACTACAGAGGAGTGAAGAAAGATTTTCATATTATGCATGCATGTACAATGTACANTGTATGTCACGTACTGAACCAACTGAAGTTGCGATGTCGGAATATTCNANCCAGTGANACNATCAATTCATGTGACTCTNACNTTATGTACATTGATNTCCAGGCATGACATTTTAAACAGACTCCAAATATTAATGCGCTCCGCTGAATNCTCAATCCATTACTATTCGTTNCGGTGGTGCAGTATACCTCCACCAGAAGTNGCNAATAATTTGCAATTATGGCCATTTTTAACTTACAANAATACGACCTNCNGAAGTACANTAAATCTATACATCAATTACACTTCANTCCNAGTTTATTGCACACCNNTTTCAACGGCATACGACATTATGACCCTGCCGGAATGCTTGGTTACTTCANCATTACCTTCCAGGTATTANATACGCGAAATTATTTTAGTTGCTGTTAGCCGTAGGTAGGCTANTCATAGCCNGTNGAAAAAGCCGCCGTTTCTNCCNCCCATTTTCGANTTGANATGCNGACTCCATACGTACCACTACNTCTCATCAGAGTCGGATGAAAAGNTTTATGTAGCCTACGTATAATCAANTNATATGAATTTATTTTTTAGCGATNAACACAACAAATATTACTAAACTTANATTATTTCTAAAATTTTCCAAGTAGCTCTGTGGCCCACCTCAAATGCTCTTGTGGCCCATCNNTTGAGAACCCCTGATCTAGGATATAGTTACGCATAAGCGGCTCATTCATAAATTTTTCCTTCTTCATGACTGAATTTGCTGCAGAGGTTGTTGGGGGATAGCATAAGCCAGTGCTTTTCAACCTGTGTGGCGGTTCGCACTTGTGCGAATGAAAAACATTGCAGTGCGAATGACGAAGGTGGTGCGAATGGTGCGAATGAAAATTGGGAATATTTGGTAATTTTATTTTTATGACGTGTAATAATTCAAATAAACCTAATAGGAAATTTAAGGTCACTGTAAGTTTTGAAGTTGCGACGCAATTTTCAAACAATTGTATAACGTATGACGCACAATCGTAGTTCTCAGAAGCCGTAGTGAATTAATATTTTCGCACTATAATAATTAAGTAACCGAAAGCCTGGTTTGTAAGCTGGTGTAGTGGCAGAAATACAGTATGTCAGCCCGTCTGAGCCGGCAAGAAGCGACAATGACGTCAAATTGACTTTCTGCTTTCTTTCACTGAACAATCATCATATTTTCGTAATATATCTTCGATTAGAGCGAGTCACGTGGATAGTAGTTAATACCATCATTAGAGACTCATATTTGCAAGTTATCAAAGTATGGACCGCAAAGTGCATAATTTTGGGTCCACACGGTACCAGAGCTATCTGTTAATATGTAGGTATTATTCGTTAAATTCATTGCAGAAAATCCTGCGATAGTTTTTACGTATCCAAGATCACTGTTTTGGGTACTGTAGCCAATAAGCGAGACACGCAGAAAATATGACTTCATCAGAAGAATTCAAGATAAGATTTGTCCGAACGGTTTGCTAGAAACGTGGTCCAAGACCGTTTGGATGAACTAGCGTAGGGGTGTGCAACGAGCGAGTGCAGGTCTATGAGACTCATTCATTTTGAGGCCAACCCCTTCTGCGTCGGGGCACACGAAGACGTAAAATTTTGGCCAACGAACTGCTGATAAAATGCGGTGCCAAAAACATAAGCGGCGACAAACCCTTGGTCNAAAAATGACCGATGCAGGATGGCCAAACCGTTTGACCTTTGGATAATGGATATATGCTCCGTTGTCGGCACGGAATAGTCCCGGTCTTTCAATCTGAGTAGACCAGTGGTTCTCAGCGGTTTTCAGGGGGTCCACGAAGCCTCTAAATTTACAAAATAGTTTATAACTCGAATTTGTATTTTTTCAACGAGGAAAATCGCGATGCACTTTCGCTTCATTACAAGTAAATCTCCAGAACTCACTTCAACAGAATGGCCGTCTGAGTTGAAATATCCTACTGTTGAGACTCATTTTAATTGCTAAATTACCAATAGCCTACTGATACATATATTTTGCTATGTCGCGATATTTTGTTGGGGATTGTGGGAAAAATAAAAACTTGGATTAGTAAGGTCAATCACGGTGACTTTGAAATGTGAACAAAAATCCGTTTTCTTTTATGATATACATTACCATTTTCATGATTACTTCAGTCAGTATCAGTTTATTAATATTTTCATCATTTCAAAACACCACAGAACTGGGATACAATGAAAAATATAGGAAGGTGTCGAAACGAATTGGAGTAGTCTTTGAAATCAGACACCGCAGATGAGCTGCTTGATGAAAAATGGGCTTGACGTTAAATGTTAATTGAAAAAATTATTTATCAATTTGTTGCGATCATACCCAAATGTGTCGTCGGAAGCGCTATGCGTTTTCATTACATTCACCACCACCTATCTTTGTGGAAATGGATTTTCGGCACTCGTTCATATGAAATCGACGGCGAGGGTTTCCGAGACACGACCACGAATTTCAAGAAATGCAATGCAAAATTAACTTTGAAATAACAAAAGTCGATCCAATTTCTACATAAATAGTATGTTAATTTTAAGAAAAGTCATTTTGTTGATGTTATGACTATCGCCTTACGGATATCATTTGCACAAGAGAGATCTAGATTGCACGAGAATTGAGCTAAATTTGAGCTAAAACTTTTGGGGGTCCACGGGGTCCGTGACGGTCCAAAAGGGCTCCACGAAGACAAAAAGGTTGAAAACCACTGGAGTAGGCAGTAGTACAACTGCGACACGAAGACGAATTTAATTTAATTTAATCTAATTTGAAATCGCTCGCGTCAGGCATGTTTCTTAGAGCTGTTTTGGGTAGAATTGTGGGGGCTGCGTTCTGTATGCCATACATTTCCATAAAATCGTAGCATACAACTGTAATAATAAAAATGAATCCCTTTTCATGGGTGAGGCTCGGGTTGCGAGATGCCACAAAAACTCAGATTTTTGTGGTCTCCGGGACCATTGTGTTAGCTCTCAAAACGATTTCTGCCAGCAAGCATTTTTCACTTGCGAAAAATACGCGGTATCTTGGATAGGGGTACCGAACAGATTTTAAGACCTGGCCATCCAAGCACTGGTAGACGTTCTTGTACAAAATCCAACCACTGTTTGGCCGAGAAGGGTTTTAGTGAAATAGTTGGAATCAAAACAAGCGAAAAAAGTTGCCTTTTTAATGAGACACTTGATAGCTTGAGCTACATAGTATCAGAGCTGGGCACAATGATCCGAGTACTCGGATCTGAATCGAGTAATAATTTTAATGATTCGAGTCGAGTAGTAAAAGACGGATTTTTCGAGTACTGAAATTATATGATCCTCGTCACTGAAAGTTGATTTATCAACGAGCATTATAGTTTCGATAATATTTTCCACTGTAGAAGAGGCCTTGAAACCTTGATTAGTCGTCTCCCAGCATGCGAAACATATAGTACTAAGTAACGAACGTTGCTGGAAATAACACATTTCCGAAGTACTGATCATCCCAAAACATTGTCACAAAGCTCAGCAAAATCGGTATGGTCGATAAATTGCCAAAGTATCTTTAAAGCAGGGGCAGGCAACATACGGCCCGCGGGCCGGATTCGGCCCGCCAAGGGATTTTGTCCGGCCCGCGGACAGTTTTCCCTCTTACATGATAATGTGGTCCTCGGCCCAAGTCTGGAGAGATTCCCCACTGCTTGCTTACTAGGTCAGATTTTAGTAACTGTATGTTATTACTAGGGCCATTTTTATATGACCTTAAAAAATCAATTATATGACTTTATTTTTGGGAAAATATGACTTTATATGACTTTATGCGAAAATCGTGTATTTTTACATGTAACCAACGTCACTCATGGAACTGACGAGTAAAACATGAACAACATAACAGTAATACACCTCCATTTTTATTTTAATCCACTTTTGTAGTACAGTTTCATGTAGTGTGGAATGTTGGAGTCTTTAAAGTTATCATTTGGACGTAAAAATGACTTTATTAAGGAAAATGAGCGCTCCACAGACGCTGATGTTTGTTGGCACTTCTGCAGTTTTGCATACAGCGCTGGTGAAATGTCTTGTCTTTGTAGCTCCACAATTGGTTACACTTAACTGAGCTGAGAGAATTGGCGCACACTCAACGCTGAGTACCGATCGGTTTTTAGTTAAGTGTTAATTGGCGTTTAAGCACTACTTAGTTGAGGAGAAGAATTGGGCTCGGCCCTTAATGTATTTTTTGAGCTCAAGCGGATCTTTTCCGAAATCGAGGGCATTTAGATCAGCATGAGCCTCTTTGATAGTGTACGTACAACTTTCCATTTTCAGTATCAATATTGAAATATTGTTGTAGTGGAGGCATATTTCTGTTAACTGACTCGTCAACTTTAGATCGTTCACTGAATCTTTGACGCTCTTTACAATAACTCCTTCAGCTCCCCATGCGTTGACTATTTCTTTCACTTGTGGAAGTCTCTGAACTTTAAATTACGTCCCACGTCAGTGCACAGAAGTAAAACAGATTGTGTAGCAACACAATGCAATGTGTGACCTCATAATGCAATGTGTGACCTCATAGGTCTGCGACTGTAATGTTATGTAGGCTAACCTTACAGTTTGCCTTCGTTCAATCAGAAATTGCCTTACTTTCTTAGTGCGTACTTGCTTCAATTGGCACTTTTTATTTAAAGTATACAACAATATGACTTTATAACTCAAATATGACCTAACCAGGAAAATATGACTTTATATGACTTTATAACTTTCTTAATATACCCCATACGGATGCGATTTTTGCGTTAAAATTGATTTCACGACTTACTGATGCGTAGAAAAATATATGACTTTAATGACTTTAAATGGCCCTAGTTATTACACGTGTATGCGCAGCATGCGACAGTGGAGCTTACGCGTAAGTTCGTCGAAGCGAGAAGACTTGCATTATCGGTATTTACGATGTACTCAACCCTAATGTTGTTTGTGTTAATCATGGTGTTTGTCGACTACAATGCTTATTTGCACCAGGCTGATATTTCTTATTTTTGATTCCGTAACTGCCGACTTGTAGCACGGCACACTTCTAGGCTTTTGTAAGGCACCGCTTATGCCATCCAGAGGTAGCCAACTCAAAACGGGTCGCGGGCAACTTTTTAAATTTCGTAAAGGACGCGAGCCGCATGAATTCAATATCGAGATTAATTAGGCCACACAGTTCAACAGCGACGCCATATCGCCACGTACTCAACCATAATGAATTGATATCTTGGTAAATTTCGGGTACCGGGCTTATCGAACGCCAAGAAATGTTAATTAAGGATTGTACCGTGTGTTGATTGATCAGAGAGAAGCAGACAGGGCGGCGCCTGTGTGACAATGCTATTCTCAATCCACATTGTCTTCGTCATTATCGGCGAGAAATGGCTTTGAAGTGACATTGCTGTCGTTAAAATACATCCATTAAATACGATTTATTCCTTGTATATGTGGATCTATGGGCGAATAATGTATCAATTCTGCGATCCGCTCGCCAAGTACTTAATTTTCCTATATCCGGCCCGCCAACTGGACAAGTTGCCTGCCCCTGCTTTAAAGTGATGGATAACAGACATTATATTCTTGTGGTGCCATAAAAGGTACATATTCGAACTTTGACAGATTACATTTTGTTATGACGTCATATTGATTGATACTCGAATACTCGACTCGACTCGAAGCAAAATACGTGATTCAGAATCGAATCACTCCGGGACTCGATTTTGCCCAGCCCTACGTAGTAGCCAATTTGTAGCACATCTGGACAAAATGTTGTTAAGTATCTTCATCTTCTTTTTGTATAATAATTTTCGAATAGTTTGTGCGAATGAAATTTATTTCACAAAAAAAGTGCGAATGGGGCTCATAATGGTTGAAAATCGCTGGTATACGCTATCTTACTGGTCGTCATCATGACTGTGAAGGTGTTGTAAGTATTCGGGGAAGTTCCAGATATCATTGTCCTACTATGCAGCTACAGTTGCACGGTTGGTCTTTGGAAGATTTCGGTCACGAGGTTTTCAGAGCCAGCCACGGGTGAGCCAAACTGGTGTCGGTTAAAAGCCGAGCTAAAAGGCAGGCTTGAGATGAACATCATCCGGCATCAAGCTCATGCCAACTGATGATGTGGATGTGAAAGCAAGTGAGCATTGATCGGCTATGGTAAGCTCAAACACAGGAGGAACATGTGAACTTTCTCTCATTATCCTACTGTGCACTGACTCTAAATCAAGAATGTTCGTTTACGGTAGTTGATAATGGTTCGTCTATTAAATAATTATCGATTGGAATATTCATATTTTACAGTGCGCCCGAGTATTGTATATTATCAGAATTTGTAAGGATACAGTTCTATATCGGAAGTTTGCGCTTCTTTAGTTACTAATGTGTTCCGTTGCGGATCAGTGACATTTACGTCCGCGTACTGGAGATTATGAGACGCGGATATAGCTGATGTTTGGAAACTCTACCCGCGGAGACGCGGATATCCTGAAGCATCAAGATCTGTGAAATGGCTCTGCGTCTTACTGAGTATCTTCCACCATTGCGCAAGCAAATTCTAGGTTTCAATAACGTGAATTACACACAAAAATGCCATGCTCCAGATCAGGGGCTCTCATACTTTTTTAGACACGCTCCCCTTATCGTGAGATCATAAAATATTTAAAAGATAAACCAGGGTGTTTGCAATTCCAACGCATAGTTTGATGGCATGGTAGGTTATCACTGTTGAGAGACCTCTCGAATGTAAAATCTTGACTGTACACAGAGCAACAATAATGAGATGGAAACATATCGCGTCGGGCGCGACAAAAGTTGTAGTTGAGTATTTCGTCACGAATAATCATGTGCAACGGTAGCACGTATCATATGAATATTTTAGCGATTTTGGTGTCTAATCCCTTCGGTTTCTTGACTGACTTTTGGTTCAAATGTAGGCAATCGCGCACGCCTCGCGCCATCAAAGCTTGACACTTATTAACAGGACAAACAATCTTTCTCTTTGAGTAGCAGGTGTTGGACAAGAGAATCCTTCGATTGATAACTTTTGGGATGCCATAAAATGACATTCTACAAAACAAGTCCCGATTTAGTATACTCGTAGGCGTATACTCGTCGACGTTATAACCCAGCAAACACTCGACGTCCAGTTGACTTCCGGTGGAATAGCAGGCCGGACATCCGGTAACTTCCTGCCGTTACCTCCCTGGATTGGATTTGTCGACAACTAGAGACGTCCTGTCTGCCCTCTGAGTACGTCCACAATGACGTGCTGTAGACATGAAGCGACTCCTCCCGGACGCGTCTGACCTAGCCTGGACGTCACGGTGGTTCCCTATGGACGCGCCTGACGTACTGTGGACATGGCGTCACTCCCTATGGACGCGCCTGACGTACTGTGTACATGACGCCACTCCCTAATGGACGCGCCTGACGTACTGTGTACGTGGCGCCACTCCCTATGGAAGAGTCACTCGCCCTCTTTCTCATCTCCACTCCATACCTGGTTCAACGCCTCACGGCTAACAACATGGGATACAACATCATATCAGCTCACACACAGCGTATATTGGCCGAGTGGGCAACGAAACTGGCAAAATACAAATACGATATTGGTCATTATCAACGAAGCTATACTACTATTAACGAACACACAAAATGTGAAAGGCGAGTACTACCACCACTTAACACAGTCAAGGATGAAGTGAAAAATCATATTGCAACAAGTAATCACAGAAAATGCGTCACAGGGGTTTAATAAACAGCAGCTGCTAAAACCACTCAATGCTTTTTTACTTTGACTGTTTGTCATTAGCTTAAGTACATAAAAAGGTGTCGCAGGAATATAAGACACAGCAACTGCTAGGACAACTCGAAGTTAATGGAACTGTCTATGTGAAAAAAACATTGATTAAATGAATATTAAATATAATTAAATAGAATGGCATCACAGGAATAAAGAAACAGCAACAATTTGAAAATAGCATGACAAAACGGGTTCAGTAAAAAGTCACAATGCAAGAATTAAATCAAAGCACCGTTTGCTGATGTTGAGTGCCTATTCTTTTTCTTCGGCAATCACAAGTTGTTGCACCAAAACGTTTCTTCTCGGCGCTTGTGCCTGAAATATATACAGCAATGTCAGTGAATTCTTTACGTTGCCTGCTTCCCCTCGAAGTAGTTGAACAACGCCTTGGAAAGTGCTACTTATACTTCACTACAGATTCACGTTACTTAGATGTCTACTTGAGAACTAACTACTTCTGTTCGACGAAGACTACTTTTTCAAACTACTCGAGTACTTATCAACTTATATTTCTACTTCCACTTGAAATAATTGACATACCTTGAAAATCGCTACTTCTACTTCAATAGAAATTTATGATGTTACTTCTTACTTCAGCTTGACTACCAAAAACGACCACTTCTACTTCGGCTACACATGTTCGAACCATTACATGGTAAAAGAATGAAACATTACAACCAAATCTACTATTTTCAAACTACTCGTACCTTTCAACTTCAATTTATACTGGAGTAGGCTGTGATTTACGAAGTATGTTAAAACTACTCCAAGTTACTTCTACTTCCACTATAGTCCCAACGTTGAATAATTCAATTTGTTAAAGAGCTTCTTGGAGGTACAGAACTTCAATATACAATTAAATAGTATATTCATATTGAAATGAACCCGAATATTTTCGGCTGACACTCGTCAGGGGTAATCGTCAGCAACTAGTAGAGAGTTGGAAAGAACATTGTATATCAACAATCGTATCACAAAATATGACGTCACCAGCCTGAAAGAGAGAGCGTTCAATGTACTATTTTTAGGTGGTACACGAACTCCTTTTGTTGACAGAGTTTTGGTTGGTGTATTTTGATAAAAGTTGATTCCAAGGCACACAAATGGAATTGTGAACGGCCTCGCCCTACGATTCGAAATCGGTCGTCTCGATAATTATTCGCACAAATCGTATTATCCAACAGATGTTTGCCTATGGCAGAATTAATGGCCTTTGATCGATCAGCATCAATCTTAAGTGGATGAGTTAAAGGGGCACTGCACTCAAAAAATGATGTGGTCTCAAATTGATGGGCAAAACGAAATAAATTTTTTGGCCGCAGCCATTTTCTTCAGAACGCCACCGTAATGGAGCTGCAATTTATTGAAATTTCCAGAAACACATCCGGCTGCAGCTGTCGCGGCTCTGGGTCATTTCTTAACCCGTTACATGGCACGATGACTTCATGGTCGCACTTGCTCGACGCGATTAGGCAGTCACGCAGAGGACAAACTTAAGATAGTTGTGAAATTTTATGAAGAGCATGCGATGCGTCATTCCCTTTGACTTCACACGATGTAACGGCACAACTTCTCGATGTCATTGCAGCTTGCAATAATGTCAATGTATAGTCTCAATACTATTATGGAGACTCTGGGTAAAGCAAGACAATACCGTAGACCAGTGCTTTTCAACCTTTGTGAGCTCCAATCACACTTTTTTTGAAAAACAATTTAATTCGCACCAGTCAGCTCGCTTTTATTGCACAAAAAGAAAAGCTTATCACTTTTGTATTTGTGGAGCTTCCTGTAGGTACAGAGCTTCATTATTTCACATTCAGCGTATCATATTGTTGATTATTCAAATACTAAAATCACTGCAGCAGAAAAATCACAGATATCGCACTTCCGCTGTTCTCAAGGTGTTCGTTGCCTTTTCTGGGGGTATCGTGCAGTGATTTCTTTCGAAGCTCAAAGGGCGAACACACGAACAATAGGGTTGTTCAGATTTGGGCATTTTTTGGAAACTTGTTTTGCGTAGTTCCAAATGATAGTTTAGTACATAAAAAAAAACACTTCTATAAGCGATTTTGGTAATTTTCATCACGATCTTCCTTGCCCGCAAAGCCCCCATAGATCCAATGGCCAATCTTCCTTACTACTGAAGATTCACCCCGCAGGTTTGTAGCTTTTGTGAAGTTCGCAGTAAAAAACGGCTGAGCAGAGGTGGGAAATAGGAGGTTGAAACATCTATTTGACGATTGAACATACCTCAGTCCTATACATGCCAAAGGTATCCCACCTTCAGGTATTTGGTACAGGTAGCCGGGTCGTATGTACGAACGAATACCGTCATTTTCATCTGGTTTTTACTTCGTAAATGTTAATGAAAGACATATGGTATATGAATGTAATGTCACCTTTATAGCAGCTCCAATTCACCTACTCTATATCAGGTTTTGCAGTATTCGATACGTATGACAGAAAGATCCCGCCCCCCTCCCCCGACCACAAAAACTCAGGGCTGTCCTGTTAAAGACATTGTCATAGCGAATACGGCCAGAATACCTAGCTACAAGCTCACGATACTTGGCTTCTTCTTAAAAGATCATGACAATTAAGTCATGGCGCCAAAATGAGGAACCTGATCCTCAACTACCAATGTCATTCTGTCAAAAAATGTCCATGGTCTTCCGACAGAAACAATAATCTCAATACATATTAGTCATTGTCGTTGTCGTCACCTAATATGGTATGTTCTTACAACTGAGTTCACATAAAAAGCAAATACCTGGTACAGACTATGTTTATGAAATTTGATGAATTTATTGTACGGAAATTTGCATTATCAGACTTGAAAAGCAGGATAAGCCAAAACACTAATCCGCGCATAGTACGCCGACCATTTACGTGACTTGAGACAATTGTGAAAGATGAAACGGAAGTTAATATCATTGAAGAACATGTTCAGTAAGGTAAACATAAAAACAAAAAGTGGATAACGACAGGCTCTAGTCTCAGGCGGGCTTATAAGGATTTCAGTGTGGATTTATTGAAGTTGTGATACTTCTGACGGTGTTGCTCAACAACTTGCAACAGACTTTCCTCTTGGAGTTTATCATCTGTGATGATCGAAGCAAAGTCGGCGTGAGTTAAACTCCTCGTTCAGCAGCGTCATTGACGACTTTGACATTACTTACAAAATGGCTCATTTCATTGTATGATTCATACTGAGGTCATTGTTCCACAGGCTGATTCAACCATTCTACAGAACACTCAAATTAGTTGAACAAATGCCATGACGTAGGGCCCACTAAATCAGCCAAAGTGGTCTTTCCCTCTATCGTCCTTTCTGATGAGAGAATGGGTGGCCTGTGTCGATAAGATTGCGGTTTTTCAACTTTCAGTTGGCGGCTTGCAATGCTTTTTCTGGTATCGTAACTTTATTTTTCTGAGGATAGGGCATAAAGCACAGTTTCGTCCACAATGTACCATGGATGCTTCTTCGACTCATTAAGAGCAGATTCAGCAACATCTTTATCCGTAGTAGAGTAACCGCCTATCTCCTGAATGAAGCGCAAGTCGTTTCCCGGCGCGTCACACCAATGCTGCAGTCCAGCCAAGCAGGAACATAGAATAAGCTTAGAAACAAGTTCATGCGCTCCAGTTGAGTAACGCAACTTGACGAGTATTGCATCTGATCAGCCCACATGAACATATTCTGAGAATATTGAATAGTCCCCATCCACCTGACATGTGATGCATTTGCTTGATAGGTATTCTTGCCATATTCCATATTTGACTGCCTCCTCATCGGTTTGAAGAAAACAATCCTGAGTTTTCGTAGTTTTAGCAGAGTTGGTCAAAGTAGTCAAGAAAGCTACTCAAGTAGAAGTAGAAGTAGCGTCGAAAAAATCTACTCAAGTACGAGTAGAAGTACTTCTTCCATAAGTCACCTGAAACTACTTGAAGTAGAAGTAGAATTGACTGACTTTAAATCTACTCAAGTAAGTAAGTAGTTTTGAAAACGGTCTTAAATCGTTCGCATGAACTGTCAAAAGCTGCAAATTGAGCTATGCAGAAGTTGCAGAGAGCTGGATTCGTATTGATGCATCCCAGGAGGTATCGATTTACGACAGTAGAAGCATTCTTTCGCGTCATGGGATGCAAATCATAGTATTGATATGAAAATGCCATACTAACACTTTGTTTACTAGAAGACCCTGTTTTAGAGAATATCATGGCATGGCGCTCTACCCCACAATGTAAGGCCCAAGTTTAGGCGAAGAGCAATACGGAGAAGTTGTATCGGATACGGTTTCAAGACTAGTAAATTAGTAAATGTTAATAACAAATATTGTGGATCGTAAAATTTATATTTAGTGTAGCTTTATTTTCGGAAAATAGAGGCATTACTACACTTGCTTTTATGCTCCAACATGTATGTTCTGCAGACAAAAGAACTGAGAGTAATTGGAACTCAAAGTATGATTGAAAGTGAAATACAAAACCACTTCTAAAAAGCGGAAATATATATTTCATGTCTTTTGTCCATAAAACTTCAAAGATGATCTATTAAAACAGGTGTAACGTTCCAAAAAGCCGGATTTTCCAGATTAGCAGGACACGTCATGGGCTGCTAGATAACGATAGGATAGGTAATTGCTGAATTGCGAAACGGTAGTTTCAAACGTTATGGTGGGCCATATTTACTGTGATGAAATATTGCATATCGGCGACAATGCGGTGTGAGCGGAACCATTAGCAACCCGGTACCTAAATTATATTCACTAATTCGTTCGTGAAAACATATTTGTCACTCTATACCTACCGTGCGCAAAGCGCAGCAAAATTTCTGGGCTTTACTTGACTTTTATGAATATTAAATGTTGGTACTCCGTGAAAACAGCCCTGAAATTCCTCAGGCTATCTTTCGTATTGGGGGATTAAACTACTTCTACTTGACAAACTTAAAATAGCGAAAAGTAAGTAAGTAGATCACAAAATATTACGAAGCAGAAGTAGAAGTAGAGAAAATCAGATCTACTTGAGTAAGTACCAGAAGTAGAGGGAAACTACTTGAGTACTTCCAAAAAGTAGAAGTACTTCGTTACTGACCACCTCTGAGTTTTAGGACATTACTCTTTCAGATACAGCAAATACTGCAGAACCTGGCGTAGAGTAGGTAACTTGGAGAGAATAATACACTCAGATGAATATCCGACCAAATAATGACCAGACTTGGATATTGTTATTGGTGGGTCCAGCACAATCTTTTCCAACGTTTCGGACATTCTTCTTCAACCAAATTCTAGTCTACCATCAAATTAGATAACTCGGTATCTTACAGTAACACTAAAATTGAGGCAAAGATTACTGACACAACATATTTACATACCTTTCACTAACATTTACTAGCTTAACACAAGCTGAAAATATCCGCGCATCTGTTCTCGACTCAAACCACAGTTGTGCTTCTTCGGTATACAATTCATAACAAACGTGCAACCAATACATGTTTCCCATGAACGAGATAGATTGGTTGTACATGGTAAAACGAAGATACATCTGGCATTTATAGGACTGTATTTC
>ATSW01004375.1:0-10208 GCA_000444245.1 Botryllus schlosseri
GCTGTATACTGTAGCGTTGTCTACAAATTATACTACCAACAGTCTGTCTAACTGGTAATGTCGTTAAAAGGTGGTGGTCCAGCGGAATATCGTTATTACTGAAATTTAGGTAAATGCTATGGTTGCTACAGTAAAGTTGCACGTTTTTAACGATTATATACGCGTATGTAATTGTGAAACATGAGTCTTATGAGTCAAGCGTTACCATTCTCCATAGAGTACAATGAGTCGTACAGTCCTACTGTCTACCGAACTAAAGTATCTAGAGTTACCGGTAGCTCGTTACCGAATATATTAGAATATACGCGGGGATATTGTTTCAAACAGATTTACGTTTATGGGCATCTCATTCAATCCTGTCGCAATCGTAACGTTCTATTCATAACGTATAGAATATCTCAGTTTTTACCGAACTAACAACCGCTGTCACCGAGTTGGTAATCTCATTGATTCATATACTTATTGTTAGTATTGTGAAAGTGCAATTAATTTGCAAGGTAATTTGTGACGGCAGATGGTATTACAGACTGCTGCGTACCTGAACTTTATCGGTGATAAGCCGCACCAAACCATATTATATTACTATTAATAATATTATTATTAATGACGTTCAAAGTCAAAGCTCCCATTGTCTTTGTTGACATTTTGTCAACTGATGTGTCGATTAAGGTAAAACGCAAATATCTCATTGTTGAATCAATTTACCGTTTGAATTTTCTACAGCAGTGAGATACTCAAAAGTTCTCCATCGTCACTGAATATCGCTGAGCTAGTCATAAGGCAAGGGAGCAGTGTCAAATAAAGAATCGATTTTGACAAAATGTCAATTCACGTGCCAACATGGGTTAATGACGGTGCGTGCGACAAATTCGTCATTCACAAATGATCAATTATTTAATTAATCCTTTTAATCTAATTACCTATTTATCTAGCTATAATTATCTATCTCATGTAATTTATCCACCTTAATCTCTAGCTCAGGTATGATTGATTTAGGTTTAATTTGACCAGAAACCATGGACACATGAACTTTAATACGCGAAAATGCTGTATCATATCATATTGAGCATAAATATGGTCCCTAATAATCTGTCCCAACGATTTCTGCTATTCAAATGCCGCATAACCCGTTCGACTTGATGGATCTTGTCAGCTTACATTGGCCGAAATAAGATTCACATTATGCTTAAGTAGCATCATACTATACGAATTACCTTCTTCTGTTTCGTTATAACGGTGTCCAGCTGACGGTGACTGGCGTGGCGTTACTTGAGGACTAGAATATGAAGCAGCGCCTGTCATGTGATTTAAAAAAATTATTCAACTGTATGAAGATGTTAGTCATGACGAAATCTGGTAAAAAGACCCTTACATACCAATAATGAGGCATAAAAACAGTTTTGTACATTGTCGTTAATATAACAAACGTCATAATAAATGAATTCCGAACAGGTTTCCGAGTACAAAACCCTGCGATCGTTTCGTTGCCGAACTTTGGCAAGAATTATAGCACAAGGATTTTGTTGAAAGCCTGTTATAGCATTCTGATTGGCGATTGCAGCCATACATAGACTTCCCATTGATAGCGTGACATAGACTTCAGCTATAAATCCGAATTGAAAGCCTCGCCGTCTGAACCCAGCTCTCGAATTATTTACTATTGCATTCTGTTGTTTGTGTGGTCTGCAAAATTGCAGTTTAGAACCTGAATAGAGAAATTGGAGATTAAATTTATTGTGTGGAAGACTCTCGATACAGCAAAAAAGATTTATCGACATGTGGATAGCAGAACATCGCTGAAGATACCAAAACGTTTATAATTAATAATTAATTACAAATCGAGGCCAGACCGACTATAAATTAAAAGTGCGTCATAATAGGAACACGCAATAGCACTGGTATAATGGATATTCTGGACTAACCATGATCGGGCTCGACAATATTCATGTCCTCTGACTGCGTGGTCAATCAGGCGCACTGAAAAGAAATGTTATACTCCCTAGTTTGCGATTCCACGGATTCATTCCCTGCTGAAGGCCGCTGTGCATCCTGCTCATTATATATGTTGCAGCATAGTAGTATCCTTAGCAATCATATTGTTACCTTTGTCACTTGATACTAATGCCAAATGGATAGGCATAACCTTTTCATAAGAGTGGATCATCGCATCTCCGCGGAACATTGTCGGCAATTGTCCTTCGCGTTTTACATCATGCCGGAGCATCTATTGCTATAGTGGAGGAGCTTCACAGTGATTGAAATAAATAGTATTGTGGTGTCATATGTATCATTTGTTCTCGCGATCACAATAATGCTTGTTGATGTAATTTCAATAGTACCTGTTGTTATAAGTAGTTACTTGGTGAAGTATTGGACGCTTCAGTTCTGTACAGAGACTATTTTGGACCAGACAGACGAATGTTTTGCTACAATAGCGAAACGTATAAAATCAGAGTCCTATTCTGATGAGACTGGTGTGTGTTAGAAATTGCTATTTCCCTGAAAGTCGTGTTGCATCACCATGCAGCGGAATGGAGAATGTCCATTGTCCATGCAGTAATTGTTTGGCTTATTCATTTCGTTTTATAGTTATTTACAAGTAATCTCATATGATATAGAGACCAGGGGAATTTTACGGCTCAATTATAGGAATGGACAAAATTGATCAGCGGGCAGTTCAAATTGAACCCCAATACACATACTCGAATCTCATCAGATCTCTATACTCTCCACTTATTTTATATATGACAAGACAATACTAGCAGTTCTTCGGAATTATGGATTGTTGAATGAGCGCGTTCGGCACACACATAATTGTATTGCTTACATGCGACATAACTCAAGTTTTAAGGCTCGTACGTGCGCTTGATCAAATTACGCCAGATCCTTATCATCCTTTTTACCATTTTATCTATCCTGTAGATTCGCTTTGGAGCACCCTGTATAACCCATATTTAATAGACCCCATTCGCTTTGAAATGCGCGTGGGACTTACGCACCCTAAAACACCGAATCAAATTTCTGACCATTATGTTATGAGCTGCATAATTCATAGGAGGTGTACCTGTATATAGATTACTTAATGATCTGCACTATGAGCAAAGTTTCGATGTATTCACTAGTGGCTTAGAATGAGTCGATCCATAAACCAATCTGACTAGATTAGAGTCGCAGACGATCTCAGCCCATGTATGGTCGAGACCCAATTTTCGATTTGAAAGCGTTCTGCGTCTCCCCTCTAGATATTATAAGCTGATTACTAAATAGATGTGGCCTACGGCCTGGACTATACTCTCGGCCTAGTTGGTAAGCTGATCACTTCAAAAAGATTACAACCTTTGATGAGATCTACACCTTACCAACTTGGGACGCGAATCAGTAAATAAAAAATACAAACCCTATTAGAAAGGCAAATGACCCCAGGCCGAAAACTCTGTATTATATAGATTGAGTCTGCTTGTACCCGAGTCATTCCATCTGAATTGGTTCATANTCCACATTTTGACAACCGCTCCATAAGCCTATCCAGTTTAATCCTGGCACGTTCTTGTACGACCCTACTTTAAGAATGCATGTAAAATAGCATACACTCAACGCTGGAAATAGCTGTAGTATTGTCAATTCGGCGCGAATAATATAGATTGTCTCTTGAAAATAAAACGAGGCGACTTTAAGATCAACTAGTACCGACTATTTGAAACCTGACACCGCTCATTGCTCCAACATGTCCCTTATCAGCCCGCGTGAATGAATACCTTATTACAANAACCAAAATCCCACAACGGTACAATACTAATTAGATGTCCCGGAGCTTACGACAAGTTATGTCTCAATTTGCCGAAATCCAGATCTATGCATTGGCAGCATTGACTTGCAGTTACCGCTTATTATGACATGTTCTTCTGTTGTGATTAAGGACTTCCCCACATTTGAGGACAGATGACCCTTGCGTTCCGCGGACAATATATTGTTCATTTTGGAGTCGTGAAGTGTAAAACGTGTGTATGTGTCATATAGTATCTTGAAAGTTAAAGTTGCTAGTTATAATCGATTCTGGTAGCGTACATGGTAACCAGCCACCAACGATAGGTGAATGCTTTATTGGTAGTTGTCAGATTTTAACGTATACTGGGAGCCTAATCCGCCAACAATAGACAACACGATTCCACCGCATATGATTCATGTGTTTCCCTCTTTGTCGCCCAAAGCGTGTAAGTCTGAATAGTGAATACGGGTTCTTGTATTTCGAGACATCAGTTTCAGTCGGGTTGTTGCTGATAAAAAGTAAGGCGTATCACAGGCAAATTCGCGTGCGTGCCAAATCGCAGTTCTAAATCCTTCCTGATCAAATAATTATCCCTAACCCAATATCTACAATTGACATAGGAAGTGATGCCAGGGAGCAGTATTTTATGTATTCACTATTCACCAATCCATCGTCAAGACAGCCAATATTGGCTAGTTTGCTGGCTGGCTAGTCATACATAAAGGCCTAAAATATGAGAGTTATAGTGCTATGCAGAATGATAAGTCGACTGAAATCCGACCATCAACAAGTATTATCCGTGGATTTTTCGCTCAACACTATTCAGCTTGTATAATGTATAATGTCGTTGACTATAAGGTGTTGGAATACTAGCACCGCGACTCGTCACCACGTTTGAGTTTGATAATGAGAAATCTCTGTGAATTCGAGAAACTAACGTCGCTGTGAAAGCACCTCTATTCGACATCAAGCCGATAAATAAAATAGCTAGGAAAATATGATTCTCTTTCATTAGGGATGGTGTGAACCACAGAAAGGTTCAGGTTCGTGTGAACGCGAACTTTTTTGAAAGGTTCTGTGTGAACGCGAACGTGAACCTCATGACGTCGCGTAACGTCATATAGCTAATACCAACCCTACATTTCAGTGAAGTGATAGCCTATATTAATGTACACGAATCTAGGGAAGACTGGGACCACATAATGCCACAACGATTAAGTAATATAGACGTTTTAAACGTCGCCGAATGTATCAACTTGGGCAATCAAATGATATAATAATCCCATAAAATCAAAATCTTCCGTCGCTTTGCAAACAATTTCGACGAGGATTTGCTAGGGAATATAAGCTTTTACCCCTTAACGGTGTAGGCCAGACCGGACAATGTATTCGGCGTGTGAATTTGTTACGTTGATATTAGGCAGAGTGTAAAACGGGTTTCTATATTTGCTACCGATATCATACCCAATTAACAAGTTATACAGCAGTATCCAACACCCCAATCGCACGGATTTGGTTTTTATGATACAATAAACATATGAATTCAACATTTACCCCGAACGCTTGCTAGATTTTATACATCAGACAACGATATCAATTTCATTGATTGGTTGAATAAGCATCATTCGCTGACTATATATACATGTAGTGTATTTCGCTCTTGATGTTGTGTGATTGCGGATCAAGCTCACAGCAGAGAGTCATTAAATATTCACAAACGGAAAGCTGGATATTTCGAGCAAACATTTGTAACAAAGCAAGTAAAATTTTTGAGATTGTCAAGGTGCATGCTCGATAAGTGTTTATTTTTTTATGCTTCTAGTGCCATTCATAGACAGAGCGGCCCGCAGTTGAAATGCATTAAATTTCAACCAAAGACGTTATCATAAAGTGAAAATTGTAATATATGAAAAAGGTTCCCAATGCAGAACCTACCAAGGTTCGTTCGTGAACGTGAAACGTTTTCATATATTACAATTTTCAATTTATCATTTTTTTCCGAGATTCACACACAGAACGCGAACGTGAACCTCACGTTCACTTCGTACCTATCTTTTATTNATACCACGTGGCTATCTGGTAATTTCTCAATTCTACCTTATTCGCATCTTACTTATCAATATTGCTGCAACTCTTCGAAAATTTTCATAACGGCAACATTCATAATTCTTGTGGTAGCTAAGACAAGTCTATGTGATGTCAAGACAGTGGCGAGACCAGGGTTTTAGGGGCTCGGAACCCATCCTATTGAGCATTCTAAAATTTATGTCAGAGATTGCCCGCTGATAATAATTATAATTGGTCGATGGTGATTGCTCATTTATCACTCCAATATAATAGCTTTATCCGTAGCACGGCAAATATGAAACCTTCAAGTTATTTAAGGGTCTACGTCGGACAAAACTAAATCGATAAAAAATTGCTGTCGCGGCGGAAGCCAATATCACGCGGGTATGCGCCGTTCGCGGCATCGCACCCCTTCGATAGGAAGGTGCGTTGATTGATCAGAGAAAATAGCCGACATGGCGACACCTGTATGACAATGCAGTTTGTCCACATTGCGTTGCTGTTCATCGAAAGGAAAAGAACTCCCTAGCACGTGAATTCATTCAAATTACAAACATAGTGCTAACACTTCCATTAATATGTAGGCTTGTAGCGCAACGTTACATTACTACCGAAAAAATGAGAATTGAGTTGTTAAGTTGACGAAATAATAGCCGTTAACAATATTTTTCGTCATCGACGTTCATTATCCCGGCTAGGAAGATTTGATTGAACCGCGCGTGACTAACAGTAGAACAATTCTGCTATAGCGTATAGGGCTTTAGTTGCGTGTGCTGACTTGATCCATCTAAAGCTGCCTAGCTGTACAAAATCGTTATTAGTAGCCTCACACTTTATTGTTATCTACAATGATTGGTTTGGATTTGAAATGTACTTCTTCATTACGTTAAGTTTCGACTAATATCATATGCATCTCACGGAATTACAATTTAAAATATGTAGCTTGCAACTGATTCTTCATAGCAATCATGCTGAAGTATCGCATGATAAAATGTCAGGCCACCGGCTTAATTGGTATACGAGTGGTGTAACATCACCTGCAGAATCCCCTGTGGTAGGGTTACCATATACGTCCTCCTTTTTCGGGTTTCTGAAAATGTCCTCTGAGGACACCTAAATGTCATCCTTTTTGGGAATATGGATATATTCGAGTGAAAATGCGCATAAATGACTTTAAATAGGAAATTCGTGGTTCGAACGAAAGTGACGACCTTTTTTAGTCAGCCAACGTAAAGTGTAGAAGAAAAATTGTATTTCTGGAGTTGAGCCGGAAAGTTAACCTTTTTTTTCACCACGAAGTGGGAAAAATCTACCACTTTTTCCGAATTTTACTCCACAATTCGAAGTCTGGAAATTTTGAAAAGGTGTCCTCCTTTCCCGATTCCAAAATATGGTAACCCTACCCGGTGGTGAACTCCGATTTCGTGTCATCGTGGCGTCACCAAACTTCATTTGTGACGTAGCAGTTTATTGACATCGTTGCATGGCTCTTTGGGGATGACGGTTGGGAATATAGGGCCAATATGGCTCTTTCGACAAAGACGGTTCCCGAGCCCTGACCTAGGACGTGTGAACGCAATATCGTGCAATCGTGTCTGGCCTCGGCGGACACCATTTCATTTCTAAGATTTATTCATCCATTCTGGTCAACAACGATTCAAAGAAGTACAAATAAATACATCTATAATTTAAGGCATTATTCTACGTCACTAGTAAATTCACAATAAAATGCATTTTTATAATACCATGTAGCATATCATGGCTATGAAAATTTTGAATAAACCCTAATCATACTCAATGCAGCCGTACATTTATTACAACTGAAAACGCATAGTGATACGGCGCATAGAGACTAAATTTTGAAGGCGGAAAGTGCGTCTTGGAATGTAGGTATAGCATGTTACATTAGTATTAAATATTGTTATAATTATTATTCTTTAAGCACGCGTGTCTCCAGCTCAGACATTCGAAAAATCCTTCTGTCCTTCTGATAATGACATGTCGCAGTATCATTCACTTATCCATCCGGGTTTTCGTGATCGTGAGATTGCGATTGATCACCAACCGAAGAGCCGCGTTCCCGATTTGAAGCATCCATTCTATCAAAAGCATTCAATGGTCAGTGCCAGCTAAGGTATTGCTGTTTTCGTGATGTCAACAAACAGATAAATGTATATAGCTATTTCATGTACCTCGATTCTCGTAGTTTGCTACGACTGCTGCGTTTCGACTGACTGCGTGCAGCGGAAGACGCGCGCCTGAACGATCGACTATGAGAAAGATGTCATGATTAGCGTAGAACAGGGGTGGGCAACATACAGCCCGCGAAGGGATTTTGGCCGGCCTGCGGACAGTTTTCCGTCTTACATGATAATGTGGCCCGCAGCCCCAGTAATCACAGATTTCCCACTACTTGCGTAAACGTCAAATTTTACTGACTATGTTATTATACACATGTATGCGCACTGCGCAGTGAGCGAGGGTGGTGCTTACTCGTAAGTTAGTCGAAGCGAGAAAACTTGCATTATCGGATTTACGATGTACTCAACCCTAATGTCATTTGTGGTAATCATGGTGTTTGTCGACTACAATTGTCATTTACACTAGGCCGATATTTCATATTTTTGATTCCGTAACCGTCGACTTGTAGCACGGCACACTTCTAGGCTTTTGTAAGACATCACGTATGCCAGGGGTCGCCAACACGAAACGGGTCGCGGGCCACTTTCAAATTTCGTAGAGGCCGCGGACCGCATGAATTCAATATCGAGATAAAATAGGTCACACAGTTGAACAACCACACTATATCTCGTCACCTACTAAACCAGGGTGGCCAACCTGCGGCCGTAGAAGGGAAATTTGTGCATCCGTGGACAAGTAATTCAATTAGAACCGTATGTGTTGGCGACCGTCGACATGCAACTTGAATTTATCAATTGAGTCTCGATTTCTTGAGAGATCCGAATTAATCTTGAAATTTTATTCGAGCTGCGCGCGATTAAATGTGCCTTCGTTTATCGATTTTAATATAGTGGCGACCTTTGCAATCATATCCCCACAATAAAGACGTGAACAGCAGAAGTACCAACTCGGAGTCTTGTACTCCTCACTATACGGACAATCTTTATGGTAGGTCAAGAAATAACAGCATGCAACAAAGTGACTAATTACAATTGGCCCACCCGAAGATGCATCATCATTTATATCTATTCCTAAATTTTCGAAAGACACATCCTCCATCAAATCTAAAGTTGAATCTGATGACATCGGATGAGAAATAATATGAAAAATACTATTATTTATGACGAAATTCATAGATGAATCATAAAATATTTTCGCGCTTCGCGCGATTATTAAGGCCCATAACATGACCAGTCACCAGTGAGTCAGTGACCACTCGCGAAGTCGGTGTGTATAGTAAGCCTATGTTATTAAATAGATAAGTCCGGAGTTCACCGGAAAAGGACATAGAGACTTCAACATGTGTATTTGGTGCCCAGATAGTTCATTACAACTATGCCCTGGAATGTGGCCGTAGGCTACATGAGTAGTCGAAATGTGGCCGTGAATGGCAAAAAGGTTGGCGCCACCCCTGTACTAAACCCTAATGAAGAGATATCTTGGTGAATTTGCGGTACCGGACTTATCGAACGCCTTGAAATCCTAATTAAGGATTGCACCGTGAGTTGATCGATCAGAGAGAAGCAAACATGGTGGATTGGTGGTGCCTGTATGACAATGCTGTTCTCAAATTCACATTGTCTTCGTCATTATTGGCGAGAAATGGCTTTGAAGTTACATTGCTGTCGTTAAAATACATTCATTAAATACGATTTATTCCTTGTATATCTGAATAAATGGGCGAATAACGTTTCGATTTAGCAATCCGGCCCGCCAAGTATTTAATTTTCCTATATCCGGCCCGCCGACTGGAGAAGTTGCCCGCCCCTGGCGTAGAACAATGTCTGCCCATATATGCAGTCATTTTGACCATTTCTCAGGTGGAGGTATACTGACAAACACTGTTCGATGTGACATCTATCGAGATAGCTGGATGTTTTATTCTTTATAAAGTAGTGTCTGATTTGGTATGGAAATACCACACGCAATACACCAATACGGATTAATGGTACTCACATGCCATCTCGAGCCGATACGTGATACGTTGGAGCGGGGATATCTTGATATCCCTGCGTTGGAAAGTCTGAAATGATAGAAGAATATTAGTATTCTTTTCTACTATTAGGGGAAGCTATATCCAGCACATTGCGAGGTACATCCTCAGTGGGTATGTTTTAGAATAGAGACGAGAGTAACTGATTGTGTTGGTTATTCTTTTAGGTTCCTCCTCGCCGCGTGATCCGCGCTGAGACTG